>CAOLHI010002428.1:0-258486 GCA_948474755.1 Ctenosaura bakeri | reverse complement strand
AGTACATTTCTGACTGGGAATGCCTTGGGTGGAGGGGAGGCAGCTCAGCAGCATAGGAATCTTGCTTTTCTAATTTTGCCATATTATTTTCTGGGATGGGGGGATGGGGGGATGGCTAGAACTCACCTGCATCTCCCCATTCCATGGTCCGTGCTACAAATCCCAATAAATTTCAAAATAAAATAACATTCTCCCAGTAAGATTTTAACAGCTATATTTATGAGCATGCCTCTGCGTATGAGAGAGAGAAGGAGATGCAGAGCGGGAGAGACAAGATTAATTTTAAAAAAGGTTATATTGATTGCAGTCAAGCAGAAACCTTGGGCGAGGGGTGTTATGTAATTACCCACTTTGAGCAGCGCCAGCGACGGCAACAGCTGCTTTCCTCTCTGCGTAGCCATTCTGTTTTAGCAGCTCTTTGAGGCAA
Source organism: Ctenosaura bakeri (assembly GCA_948474755.1). NCBI lineage: Eukaryota > Metazoa > Chordata > Lepidosauria > Squamata > Iguanidae > Ctenosaura > Ctenosaura bakeri. The sequence goes on along the minus strand of CAOLHI010002428.1, from coordinate 258,059 downwards.
TGAAGCATCCCAAGCAAAAAGAGATTAGGGGCTTTCTCAGAGTAGCACATCTGTAGGCTCATACATTTTTAACTTCGAAAGGGAGACGGAGAGGGCAACATCTATGATCCCAGATGCATGTGAACTACAGCAGAGTTCTTGAAAAGTGGAAAGAGGGAGGGGAAAAAAAAATCCTACATAGCTTTGTGCATGCATCCTTGTATTTGAACTGTGTGGAGAAGAGTGCACCATTGCAGAAGGCAACAGATGCTAACCTCTCCCAGGACTAAAACAGAGTTTGCAAGGCTTTATTTATTCAGGAAGCCTCGGACAGGCTCAGTATTTTTCTTCTACAGCTGCACACTGCATTTTTCTTCTACAGCTTCTTTTGGTCTTCTGTGCCTGTTGATGAAATGGATACGAGGTTCTCGCAGTGGGAAACACCTGAGCAAGTGGCCAGTTCCAGAATAATAATGACAGGGTTCGGTGGGGACGGGTGAAAATTCCTTATCCACTTTTGATAAAACGGTACCCAAATTGGGAAATATTTTTAAGATGGAAACAACTTGAGATGTTGAAAATTCAGAGCAGTGAAGAAAGCAGCAATGTGGCTTAGACTGGCGCCTAAGGACAGCACATGGCTGGGAATTGGAGCAACAGTATGGCAACCAGCAAACAAAAGACTGCATTGAACCGCTCAAAATGGAGGGTTCTTATATCCAAAAGTAGGGTCCACTTTATATCAATGCCAATTAATGTATTTGCCAAATAAATAATACTTTGCCAATTAAACCATATCAAACCTGGAGGGGTACGCTGGCCCGCCAACAGCTGGAGCAGAGATGGGAAGGTTATTCATTCAAATGCATTTGAAAAATATCAGAAAAACCATGTTTCTCAAGTGTTGAGAAACCCAGATGAGAAGAATACTGGACTGTCTAGATTTTTAACAGTTTCGGACTTATTCTGTGCAAATTTCACATGTGGTTGTTTCACCCAGGAAAGAGTATTTCTCTCTGTTCAAGAGAGAGCATTTTCTGTGTTCCTTTTAATTCCCCACTGTCATCTGGAGGTACTGGCATTGTGGCTAGACCCCCGAATCACTCACATTTTGGGGTAAAATATTTCCAGAAAGAAGGCAAAACACAGTGTTCTACACAGTCTGCCCTGCACCCACTGTGCTAGCTTTCTGTCTCTGAGTACAATGGAGGACATTATTTCTCTCCACTAGTGGCTAATGGTTCTTATGCCAGTGGGATAGTGAATCTGTACTAGATTTTAGTTGAAACTTTAAAGAAACTATCAAAAGTTCTTACACTGCTTGGTAGAGGGGGGAATAGGATTTAGTACCATACCCAGATCAGATTCTTTGCCTCATTGATGGGAAACATATCACCCACCACCCATGAAGTAAGATTCACTGTCCATTTGGTCAGCTTTGGGGTATTAAATGGAAGATGACACCATATTGTCTGTCTAAGGGATATCTTGAGCCAGCCTTGAGTGAGATGCATGGCAGAATTACTAGGAAGTAAATTCAATATGTAACAGCTGGTATCCTATCAGTGACATACACATATTTAACTATGGGTTACATGTGAGCCCATTTTCTTTTGGAAGGGGTACAAGGAGCCATCTGGTAGAACCTTGTACATCATCAACCCCCACAGCAAAGGTGGCAGTGAAACCTGAGGTGTATGAGTCCTGATGGTGTCATTTACTGACTGGGATGGGGAGGTGATTCAGTCAACCGACCACCACTGAAAATGAATGTTGGAGAAAGAGAAACAAACCAGTTTGTACATTTATGCTGGAAGGAAGTGATAAAACAGATGTGGTTGGTAGCTCCACTATTGGTTCTAATCAGCTGCACCAGGGTGGTAGAGAACAAATTGATTCCCATTCAGGCAAAGCCAATGGCTCCATTCATGTGGCATTGCAATTCCACTTTTGGTTTTAATGCTAGCCTCCTCTCCAGGTCTTATGGGAGCTATCCAGATGCTGAATGTATGTTGGGAATAAGTTTCAGAACCTAGATAGTTCCCATTACTCCTATTACCTGATAACTCGCATAGAGGAGCTTCTGACTGGTCAGAACAGACAACACTGGCCTGCATGCACAAATAGGCTGATACGGCTCAAAGAAGCTTTTTGTGCCCAGCCTGCTAACTTTATGCTCACAGTGTATTGAAAACGAACCACCAGCAGCTGCTTGTTGGCTGACTTGAAGATGGTGGTATATTGTTTCTCAGGTCTTCCCCTCGGGTTGCCAGGTTGCAACCTATTTAGCTTTAATGATGCAGTTGGAGGTTTTGTAGCCTGCATTTTGTCCTTCTCTCAGTCCTTTCATTCCACTTATTCACTCCTACTCTGGAACTATAGTGCCTTGCATAGTTGCAAAATCTGGACAATGAAGAGGGATGGCAGAAAGAAAATCAACGCCTTTGAAATGTGGATGCAAGAGGAAAGTTCTGCAGATATCATGCACCCCTAAAGACACAAATGAATGGGTCATAGAATACACTAGGCTTGATTTCTCATTAGAAACCAAGGTGACTAAATTTAGCCTGTTTTACTTTGGATATGTGAGGTGACATGACTCACTGAAAAAGACAAATATGCTCAAGGAAAGCAAAAGGCAGTAATGAAAGAGGATGACTGCACCACAGATACATTAACTTAATCAAGGAAGCCACAACCTTGAGTTTGCAGGTCTATTCTGCCTTTGTCCCAATAAAGATCTGGGAGCTTTAGGGGTGACCAGTACTCTTGGACATCTCACATTCATAGGGTCCTGATAGGATGAAGTCAATACTGTCAATAGCAACGACACTTTGCAAGTCAAGGATGAGTGGAAGCTGGGCTTTCTTGGGAACAGAAGCAGCATTGCATAGTTTTTCTATCCTCCCATGGAGTTGTAGCGTGCATCATTGTATCACACATGTGTTATACAGTGCACAAAAGCAAGAGAAGCTAAGGAGAACCTCTCACAAGGCAAAGAGTGATTAATATTTTTCATGGCCTGCCAATCCTTACGTCATCCACCTACAAATCTCTAAGTGTCTGTCTTGGACTGTCTGTTCATGTGTCATGAAGGATTCTAGGGCATATTTATTTAATATCCTGCCTTTCTCCCAATAAAGGTCTGGGAGCTTTAAGAGTGTTCAGGGGAGGGCTTGGGGATTACAGAAATATTTGGGAGATGCATGTGGTCCACAGGCTGCCCTTTTTCTATTCCTTTTCTAAGACTTATTGCGACAAATGTACCTAGCTCATGCCATTTTTGCACGTGTTCACTCATAACTCTGCTTTACCAATCCTTTTCAATCTTTGGTTTGTAATTTTTATTTTAAAAATTGGCGTGGAACTCACGTTTGAGAACACACTGCCAAACACATTTTCTCTCAGAATACTCTTTTCTAAATCTATTTCCTCTTAAAATATGATATTCTTTAAAAAAGAAAAAGAAATGATGTCAGGATGTTTGAAAGGGACAACATCCAGTGAATGATTAAGTTCTGATTCATATGAAACCTGGCCTATGTACTGTGTTCAACTCTATATCAGAAAATCATCTGGGTCAGTTTCATTTACAGCTAAATCAACTCATAAACTAAGATCCCTAGTGGATAGTAACATATAGGTCTATTTTTGGTACCAACTGGAATAGAGCAGAATAAAAACAGCCCCATTCATTCCCTATTGCACACTGAGTCAATAAGCAGGCACACTGGCAGATAAACAAAAAGTTGTCCCAGTATTGGTATTTGGCTAGGATTGCTAGGTTAGATTGGGACATAGCTTCTGTTGCTTTAATATTTAGCAGATCCTCAGTCAGGAAGGCTTGCCACAAATGTCTGTCAAGAGGAACAACCACACTTTTCCTCCCTCACCTCTCAAACCCACCTTTTAGTTGGTGTTGCCTCCAGCAACATGGCTGCTTATTGGCTAGTGGAAAGCAGATGGTGGTGATGGAGAAGCATCTCAGCCATTCCTGTAGCTGGACACAAAGCAAAAAGCATCCACTATCATCTCCTGGGAGTCCTCAGGAGGTCCTAGAGGATGATATCTTTGCTGTGCATAAGGCTTCAGGAAAAGAATTGGATACTTCACTGCTGCTCTCCCTGCCCAGCCCTTGCAACTTTCCATCTGATGGAATATGACAAAAAGCCTTCCTGACTGGAAGATCTGTTCAATATTAAATCAACAGGAGCCCTGGTCAATATATCCAGCCTGGCAACTGGGGATGGTAAATCTCAATTTGTGCATAGAAAATGGCAATGTTGCACAATAGAAACTCTAGATCGAAATGGTAAGTCAACCCATAGGCTCAACGGCTCTGCTCTGCTCAAGACCAATAATAACATTTAGCCCCATGTGAAATGGTTACACTTGTAGTTGTGGAACCATGACCATTGCACAATGGCCAAAGAAGTTCAGCCACATGTATGGGGTTATGTATGTGAAACATGCCAGCAGAATTCTGGCTATTGTGTGTAAGACTGGAAAGATACCTGAGATAAATTAAATCAACCAATTCATCTATCCCTACTTTTTGACTTGAACTGGTTGGAAGTAGGGATGCTGAGCAATCCACTCCTTGTGAATTTCAGCATAAAATGACCAGCAATTCACAGTTCAATATCTCTATAAGGCTTGTGGTCATTTCTGTGAATACTCTTCTGAGTGCGGAGTATGAACATGGAATTTTGGAAATGGGAAATGAGATTTGCAGTTGGGGTGGATATGCTTTTGCACTACACAATTATATCATTTTTGTAACACTTTTCACTGCCTCATCTCCACCTTATAGAATCCTAGGATTTGTTGTTTGATGTGGGACTTAGAATTCTCTGCTAGAAAACTGTAATTCTCTAGTTTAGGAGAGTTCAGAGAATTCTTAGGACCTCTGAGACCTACAAATTTCAGGATTCCACAAGAATGGCCTGGGGTATTAGTGTGGTATGAAACTCATATAATTGCATGATGTGGATATGCCCAGAAACCTAAAAGAGAATGAAGGTGTTTCCAGAGGCTGAAATCTGTGCTTTGTGGATAATAATATTCCTCCCTCGATCACATCCCTGTTAGATTATACTAAACTTTGCGGCGTATAACGATCTTGGTGGATTTGCAGTGAGTTGAACTTCAGAAACAGGATAGATTTTCTTTATCTGATGTTTTACAGTCCCTGGATTCATCTTTTTTTCCTTCTGCTAGAATGTTATTCAGTTCTTGTATGTATGAATATATGCCGTTGAATATATGCGTTATGCTTTATTCTATTTTACCTGTAAATATTAAGTAGTCTTTTTAAACTTATTATGCACTTATCTCCAGTAAGGCTGTGGGGGTTTAGGAAGTGATTTAGCTCTAACTGAAAGTAAACCAGACCAATTTTGAAAAGGGCCAGAGTCTTGCATCCTACTTGCACAATGTAAATCGATACCCTCATAGTTACATGGTTGTGCTATACTAGTAGTTCCTAACCTGGGGTCCGGACAGTCCACACAGTAGCACAGTAGTAGCAGCAATAGGGACATGACAGCATGGGGCTTATGGGTGTTCAAACTGCTTCCTCATTTGCAATTGAATCGTACTATCAGTACGATTCATCTTTGCATGCGAAGATAGGCCCTTTCCACAACTCACCTTTTCTCAGCGCTGGGGTGCAGTGCTTGCGCAAGCAGCCTCCGGAGAGAGGCTCTTGCGTCCAGGGTCCTTTGGCTCCACTCGAGCTGCCTGCTTGCGCGAGAGCCCTGTCTCTTCCTTTCGCAGTGCATCCTGGGACCTTCCCAGGCTGCACTGAGACAGGAAGCGCTACCTGCCTGGCTCCAGAGCCTCCGCACGCACAGCAAGTGTGCATGGGACCTTGGAGCAATGCTTGGCTGTGCACCATTTTCGGTTTAAAGCTAAAAATGAAAAAGTGTGTGAGTGGTGCCTGCCAGACCCTGGAGCATCGCACAAATGTGAGTGTGTCGTGTGGACCACTCCTCACATTTGCGCAATGCTCGAGGGGCCCTTTCGCATGGAAAATACCATGCAAAAAGGACCTATAAGACCTTTTCCACACAAGGCGTGAGAAGAAGTTTGCCGTGTCTCATGTCGGGTTTAAATACTGTGGTTTACCTTTGTTGCATTCTGCACACACCCCTGATTTCAGGATTCAAGGAGTCTTCTCTATCAGTAGGATTCCTCAAAGATGAGTATTTATGTTAGTTTTCTCTCCACCATGGACGGAAAGGAATCTTCCTCTGTAAAGTTCTCTTCAAAAAGCTAGTGTGATGTAATGGTTTTTACATTTGACTAGGTCTCCAAGAAACCAGAGCGCCCTTGGGCAAGTCACATTCTCTCAGCCCAAGAGAAAAACAATGCCAAATTTCTTTGGGATAAATCTCACTAAGAAAACCCTGTAAGGCAGGGTACCCATATGTCAGAATAAACCTGAAAGCACATAGCAAAAACAAATATTCTCATATTCAAAAGTTGATTGTTTTGTGAAGGCTGATTCTGCAGAGGAAAATGCCCTTTCCCTCTCTTCTGTGCAGAAAACAGGTTTCCTACATAGGTAACAGTGCTTACTGAACACGAAATACATTTTCTGCACAGAAAACAGTTTCTGTGTGTTTTGTGTGTTTGTGCTTGCAAACGCCTCTCTCAAAAAAGAAGTTTTCTCTGCAGAATCATTCCTCCACAATCCGTTGGGACATTTGAATTCCAGGAAAAAACTGCACAAAATTCTTCCCTGTGGGGTTTGTCAGTTGTCAGGAAACCTGCCTTTCAACCTGAGAATAAGTAATTATAAATATTTGTTCTGTGTCTGTTCCACTTATGCAATCATGCATTCTTGGAATGGTAAGTAACAATTTGTGAGTGTCTTCTATGCACTGCTTTCTTCACTGGGACTGGAAAAACAGCCACTGTGCTTTCTACCCTTGGAAGTCTGAATTTTGAAGGACAGCTGCAATTGGGTTCACATACTCATTTGGAAGCTCAAATTACGAAAGTTCACATTAAAATGCAAACCAAACAGATCCCTCCCACATCTCCAGTGGGGAAATGGTCAATCTTGCTGGTCCTCTTTGACATGATATGCAGTTAGAAAGCATGCTATTTAACATATATATTGAAAAAATATAGCATTTGCAGAAAGGAAGGGGAGGTTAATTCATGGTATCAGAGAACAGAATAATTACTACTGTAAGTGAATTTTTTTTAAGGAATCCAATGACCATTCCTTGATGGTTCCTGGATGAGAGCTAGCGTGGTTGTCATGGTTGGAGCATTGGACAATAACCCTGGAGAACAGGGTTCAATTCCCCACTTGGCCATGGAAACACACCAAAGGTCACATACTCTCAGCCCCCAGAAAACCCGTAATAGGTTCACCTTAGGGTCACCATGAGTTGGAAATAACTTGAAGGCAAACAGCAGCAGCAGCAACAACAATGTACTCAACCTGTTTTTGTTTTGAATTAATGAGTTAATAGGATTGATTGTTTAATGCTTTTAAAACTTCTATACCTCATATAGGCCAGAATTATCTTGGTGAACTACATGAGCATAACCATACCAGTCTAGAGAGGGGTGGCAGATAGAGTTGCCAGGTGAGATAAGGGGCAGGGATTCCATATCTTTAATGGCTGCATAGAAGAGAGTTTTTCAGCAGAAGACAGGCAGTACCTGCTGAAATTGTATCTTCTACACAGCCATTAATGTTAGAGGACCTCTGTCCTTTATGCCATCTGGGAAACCCAGTGGCAGGAGGAAAAAGCTGATGGGTACAGCAACCATGAAGGAATTAAACATTGTTTAATTGTATGTATGTGTCTCTGTGTATGTCTCTATATATTTATATCAGTAAAAAGATATCTTATACAATGTGCCTGCTGTTCTGTTCCAGGAATGCCTGTGTAAAACAAAATAAATAAGTATTGTGTCCCCTCGTAGTCAACGGGTGCAACATCCACACCCCTGTGCCTTCACAGGTGCGTGCCCATTGCGTCGATGGACTCTAATGGGAGTGAGACGCTTTGCAGAACCTTGCATTTGCGTGTGTGTGTGTGTGTAGGTCATGCCAGAGGAGGGTGCACTGTATCTATATATCTTTCCTGGTGTCCTGTGTCTGGTTTCTAGTGTGCACTGGTTTTAATAATCCGTAAACCTCCTTGAGTCCCATTAATGGGGAAAAGGTGAGAAACAACAACAACAACTGTAAAACAGGGCTCCTCGCAAAGCTGGCAGAGCTTCTCTGCTTTCCATTGCCATTTCTGTGTGAGCCTAGAAAAACTGCAACTGCTGGCATAGTACACTAACAGAGGTTTGGCCAAAATCACCAGGAAGGACACATATTACAAGTAATGCATTTACTTGGAAAGTGTTATCATGAAATTCCATGCATTGAATTCTGAAGGTGCCAGTTTCAGCCCTTGCCTCTTCAAGTTAGGCTAGGAAAGACACCTGGTGTCAGTCATTGTCAACCACACTGAGCTAAATGGGCCAGGGATCTGTGTTGTTAGAAGGCAGCCTTTTCTGTTCCAAAGAGTTCTTCTCCAGGTTAGATTAAAATCTGAGCCAGAGCTGAACTTTAGTCCCATTGCATTTCTTGCCTTGTATTGGATCAGTGTTATGAGTAGCTGAGGCATGTATTTCCAAGCTGGGAAAGATGACTTCTGGTGCCATTGCAAGGGGATGACAGATAGCAATGAGTAAATTGCCTTGCGGGAAAGCTCAAATGCCATCACAGATCATCTTCTCATTGCAGAATCCCTAAAAGGCCTCTGCAGATCTTCTCAGAACTCAAACGCTCTACATGATCTCTGCCTCCGTAGCTTGAGATTTGTGTTTCCGCTGGTATCAGCAGGACCATCACAGTTTAAGAGGACCGTCTTCGCTGTGACAAACAAATTTATTGTGGCAGAGTTAGTGAGACATCCATCAGTTGGGAATTGCCTGTAACCCCTGAGAGGAACATCTGCCTGGTCTCTAAATGCCTTTATTCCTTACAAATCAGGTGTCCACCCCTGATGAGCTTACAGCTGTCAGATGTAGCTTATTGGGCTACTGCTGGGGCTGGCTTTGACTGCGGCTTATTAAACAGATGAAGATATACGTATATAAATACAAAAAAGCAGAAGGCACAAGCTGCTTGCAAACTGGATGAGGGATGGCCCCTGCAGGAAAAGGGTGGGGGAGAATGAAAGGGAGAGAAGATGGATGGCTGCAAGTCCTGCCAGCCAACCTGGAGGAGAATTGGGTTACAGGCCTTTGATACAGTAATGGAGAGCCTGATGTTACCATGAGATGTAAGCAAGGGATGCTGTAGATGCCAATCAAACACTTGGTTACAGGACCAGGTAAGTTTCTATTTTACAACACATGGAAGTGTCAGAGAATCTTTTGGTGATCTGCAGGATGTCTGACAGCTGGTGGCTCCCATTTAGGGATGCACATCTTCACATTCTGCCTCCTCACAGAAAAGGATGAATATTCTCCATAGTATTCTTACCATTGTGGGAGAAAACAGAGATTTCTGCACATACCTTAAGAGGTGCTCACACCTCACAGTGCTGCTGGTATTATATACATGTGCAGCATCTTTTACACATGCTGCTGTCTCTTTTTCTTCATTGTGCAATGGATGTATTCAGTTCATGTGTATGTGCACTGCCAAAAGCATAAATCTTCTATATGCACATTGCTAGTCTCAACTACAGCAGGTCCATTGAATCCATTGGGATTATCTTATGTGTTGACTCTCAGCCATTGATTCAATGGGTCTACTGTAGTTGAGACTAACCAAAAGGATGCCAGCCAAGTGGCTGTGCATTCTTTAATAGTATGCAACTATTAATCAATACCTTCAATGTACCATTTGAGTTACTGGGATTGCAGAAACAATTGCTGTACTATGGAGCAAGAAGGAGGAATATTGGCAGGTGCACAATTGGTTGTACAACACTAGCTCAACAGAAGGACCGTGTAGTGCAACCATTATGCAGCTACATGAGTGTAAATTTACACCATGCAAGTACAATGTAGGAGTTTGGCCATCGTCTGTTGAGAGATGATTCTATAGAGAAGTAGAGAAGTGCATGTGGCTTGGTAGTGCAAAAGTTATACCCAGCTCACTTTCTCTGTCTCTCTTTTTATGATGGGAAACAATAGCAGGATGCTTCCAGGTATTACAAACACACATATGTCTCTTTTTCTCTTGAACACACCAGCTGTTCTGTAGTCCTGCTCCACACTTCTTCCACAGGCAGCTCTCAAACCCATTGAAATGCTGCTCCTGCTACACATGGATGGGGAGGAAATGAGAAGGGAATCAGTTCATGATGATGAAGTTGTAGCTGGTTTAGTCTCCAGAGGGAAGGAAAAGGAGAATGTGCTCCATTTATAAACTCACCATCATGTCTTCCCTACTCTCTGAGTTCAGACCAGCTATATCTTTATGATCTAAATTGCCTCTCCACTCCATCCCCACCCCACATTACAAGAATCAGCAGAAGCAACCCCTTCTGGGGCTTGTCAGCTGTTGGGACAGGAAAGGTCCTGGAACTGTATGAGTGGACCCTTACATCGTGCCTAGTTAATGCAAGACCTTGGGCAGTGTTTTCTGCAGAAAGCGTGTGGTTTTCTGCTCAGGAAACATCATCAATATTATATATCAGTTACCTCTGCACTACACAGTTACCTCTACACTACACTATTCCACTTTTACCATCCTGTGGAATCCTGGGGTTTGTAGTTTCCCGAGGCCAAAGGGCTCTTTGGCTGAGAATTCTAAAGGACCCTCCCTAAACTGTAAACCCCAGAGTTCCATAGGAGGTTGGAAGTGGAATAATAGCACTATAGCAATGTAGAGGAGAAAGGCCCTTAGATACATATGCATAACTAAGTAACATCTCCTGCCCCCACATCAATCTTACCAGCCAGCAGCTGGACTGGGCAAAGAAGGTCAGTTCAGCTGGTGGTTACGTTCTCAAGACCCTCCCACCAGGGAGTGACAAAGACTTGCAACAGGAGTCCTGCTTCTGATTTTTACAGCGTTCCTCACTAGTGGTGACAGTCATCCTCCTTGTCCTCTGTTTGGCAGCTGGATGAACCTCCATTGCCTGATCCCATTGCTGGCTCTTAAGGTGGACTGAGGGCATTTACTGAACACAGAGTCATTACAGAACTGTGACTGTAGGTTGTGGATCAGTAACTGCACTACTGAATGCCAGCCAACAAAGTTGTTGTTCAGAAATCCATGTCTGTTCTTTTCACAGAATAATTTTCCCAGAGCCTTTGGATGTGTGAAGAATCTTCAGTACTTTTCTGCTCTTCTTTCAATGTTTTTTTCCACGTGCCAGGAAGTCCTTTAAGTTACAGGAAAATGATGTGTAATGAAAAATCTTTCCATTCCATGTCATCAAAGCAGTGATTCTACACCTGGTTTTGAGCCAGACTTTAAGGCCATTTCCGCATGACACTTTTATAGTGCTATTATTACACTTTCAACATCCTATGGAATCATGGGGTTTGCAGTTTAGGGAAGGGCATTTAGACTTCTCATCCGGAGAGCTCTTGGGGCTCAGTAAACTACAAATCTCAGAATTCCAAAGGATGTTGAAAGTGGAATGATAGCACTATAACAGTGTAGGGTGGAAATGGCCCATGTGAGCTACTCAAGGAACTGAACTCAATTCCACAAATGAGAGATCAGCCCCCTTGACAGCTCTTTTAGACTACAGTTCAGCCAATAGTCCAAAGCGGACTCACCAGCTCATTGATATAGGAGCTTCCAGCCTCCACTGCTCATGACCTGAGGTTGTGTACACTTCCCACTTGGCCCCATTTTTTCCAGCCAGTTTTATTAATGTGTTTGTTTTCATTGTATTTTGTTCTGTACTGGGTTGTTTTAATTTGCTGTACATACTGCTGAGATTTTTCATGTGAGAAGGTTTATAAATTCCATACCTGAATCAATAAATATTATTCTTTCTTGTATCAAATATTGCATTAATAAGGCTTTTGAGAGGTTGAGCCTAGCATTTGCTTTATGGGCTTGTTTGCTATGTGCATACACTTACTTTTACCTGCGGTACTGAAAGGAACTTCTGTCTAGGAAAAGAAATGGCTCACAATTCAATAGATGGATGAGAAAATGAAAGCGGTGTAGGGGAAAATGCTTGCCCCAGGCTCCTGTGTCAGTGGGCCAGTGAATTAGCTGCAAACTTTAATCAAATTTTAAAGAAGCTATAGGAAGTGCTGAAACCTACCCCACCCACCAAAGAGTTCAACATTTTGGATAGACCCTTTAAATGAAAAATCCAGATTGAATTTGCCATCTCATTAATATGCCAGTGGAATGCGAATATAATTCTTCAGCAAGTTTCTTCTTGCTTCTTAAGGAAACAATGAATAACTTTAACAATTGTCTTTCTTCTGTAAGAAAGTCCTCAAAAACTACACAGGTTGCAAAGCCTACTTGCAATTCAGGACTTATTTTGAGCAAAATTTGTGTGTGGTTGTTTGGCAATAATATTTTCTATGCCCCAAACAGTAGAAATGTTATTTCTTACATAGGAAATGCTGCTTGCTGAACAGAAAAAACTGTTTTCTATGTAAATGAACCATGTGTGAATATTGTATAGAAACAATTTATGGCATTTTCTCTGCAGGAAACAACAATTTCTGTGCAAACATAACATTCTTGTGTAGAAATATTATTTTCTGCTCTGAAATGGTTGTTTTGTCCACAACCATGTGCAAATTTTGTGCAAAATAAATCCCAAATGTTGAAGATTCTTGTCACTCGAGGATTTTTCAGTTTCTCAACCCTCAAAAAAAATGTTTTTTTTCAAAAAACCATTTTGCATTTTTTTAAAAAAAATATTCTTTCTGTCCTTACATTGGGATGGTGAACAGGACAGAGAGGACAGGGTGAATGGACAGTGAAAATTATTATCAAATTCAGAGAAAGTTACTGAAAATATATACCAGTAGATTTTTTTCCTAAAAAGCATGTGGTGCTCTTCATTTTGAAATTGCTCCCTTGCTGCCATTTTCTACTCTTGTAACCCTTTGAGCATCACCCACCTATGCAGTCAGTTCTGATTTTGAGGGGGGAAAAAAAACACTTTCTGGAATCCCTGAAAGAATTTCAATGGGGACCTCTAGGGATGTGAGCCTCCATTTTGGGAGTAAATAGATATTGCTATTATATACAGTAAGGATTTTAATGGCAAACAATTGCAATTTTTCAAAAAAGGGAAATACCTCAGGGAAAATGGGTCGAGTCCTCCAGAAAAGAATTCATGAGACCTGGGGAAGAATTTTCTTTACATTTAGCAGACAGGAAGAAGATGCATGATGGGTTGCTGTTAAACCTTTCCATACTACACTGGCCATTTCTGCACTACACTCTTATAGCGCTATGATTCCACTTTCAACATCTTATGGAATCCTGGGCTTTGCAGTTTAAGGAGGGGCCTCAAAAGCCCTACTCTAAACTGCAAGCCCCAGGATTCCATAGAATGTTGAAAGTGGAATCATAGCACTATAAGAGTGTAGTGTGGAAATGGCCACTGTTATAGTGCTATTATTCCACTTTCAACATCCTGTGGGATTCTGGGGGTTTGAGTTTACTGAGGCCAAAGAGCTCTCTGGTTGAGAATTCTAAACGCCCCTCCCTAAACCGCAAACCCCAGGATTCCATAGGAGGTTGAAAGTGGAATAATAGCACTATAACAGTGTAGTGTGGAAAGAGGCATTGTGCGTCTTCAAGTAATTTCTGACATATGAAGATCCTAAGGCAATCTTATCCCAGGGTTTTCTTGGCAAGATTTGTTCAGGGGAAGCTCGCCTCCCTCTTCTTCTGAGGCTGAGAGAGTGTGACTTGCCCACAGTTTTCCATGGACAAGAAGGGATCCAAACCTTAGTTTCTCAGAGTCATAAGCCAGCACTCAGACTACTGCTGGCCCTTGCATGATGGATACACCAACCCAAGTTTTATTTATCAGTCCTCATTCCTCCTTCATTTTCATTCTCTGCTCGTCTGTGCAGGATAGCTTGATTAGCCTTAACAAGGTGAAATTGCATCAGGAGCCGATTACTAGATTAATTTTCATGTGGCCGTGTGTGGAGGGGAGGGAGGTACAGGAGAGGGGGGGCGAACCGAATCGAGTCATGTTAAACACATAACGTGACAAATGATTAGTTTGAAAGAGAGGGGCTTTGGGGATCATGACAATTACCGTCTTTAATTCCTCCCCCCTTTCCTTCTCTTGCTTCTCCTCATGCTAATAGCCAAATAGAAGCATTGGTTTAATTCATTAAAACCACCAGAAACAGTGCCTGTCAGCCTGTACCTTTTAATCAAAGCTCTATAGAAAATAAGATGGGGGTATAAACTCCGCCTAATGAATGGGTCTCCAGAAGGTCAGCTCACTGCTCATTAGCTAATATGGGGGTTATTTGTTTTGCAAATTGCTCATCCATTCGGAATGGCTACTTGCTAATTTTCTCAGTGGGGACGGGAGCAAGCAAGAGAGGAGTTGAGAGGAAGAGATGGCGGAGACACTGCGTGAGGGTCTCCATCCATCTTGGGAAGGAAGGAGAAACAGAGCAGGAGAGAAGAAACCAGAGTCTTGTCATTTGCATTCATTCTAGCCCATGTTTCAGAGTTTGGGACCAGAGAAGCACAGCTTGGAAAAAATCAGGGTGCAATCTTGGTGCCATACACACGTGTAAAGTCACATAAAAATGTGGCTATTTTTTTTTTAAGATATTATACAATGGGTGTATTCTGATGGTAGGTACACAAGCTGAGTTCCTTAAGGGACACAATTCAGATGGGCTTAAATCAAAGGGTTAGTTCTCACTATAAAATCATAGAATCTTAACTGGCCATGTGGAAATTCACAGTTAAAGCACTCCTGAAAGTTGCCCATCCAACATCTCTGGTTAAAGACTTCCAAAAATGGAAAATTCCCCACCCCCCTTGAAGGAGCTCATTCCATTGTCAAGCAGCTCTAAGGTCAAGAAGTTCTTCCTAATGTTTAGGTTGAGTCTCTTTACTTGTAATTTGAATCCATGTTCTAGTCTCCAGATGTGAGCCATTGAATCAGCTGGATCTACCTATGTGTTGGCTCACTGTCATGTTCTGGATAACTTGTGCTCACAAACTTGACTCAAAGTTTGAAACAGATTTTTTTTTTTTTTTGAGCCAAGCAACTACTCAGCAACATTTGGAAAAATTGCTGAGACTGTGGCATATAGAATGGTTACTGGTTTTATACTTTGTCTTACAAATTTAGGTGCACACATTGACGATTGATGGAAGTCATAGATTCCGCATCACCCCACCAGCACAGGAACTTTCTAAGACCTTTCATTATTTATATATCTTTCATCCTGGGAGCGAGTGCAAGGTCCTGTATGCTTATCTTTGCATAGCTTGTTCCCATAACACCTCCCTACTATTTTGTATTCCTCCTTCTAATCTTCTTCCTTCTTCCCCAGATCGAAGTGACACTGAGTAGTACAGTAATTAACCATTTGGTGCCTTGGGTTCCAACCAGATACATACTTATAGATAACAATTAGCAACTGATACATGATCATGGTTTGGCACTCTGTGTGTCCCTATTTGATCTACCAAAGCTGTTCTATACATATACTAGTACATCCAGCATACACATGACGAGAGCCACTCATCCTGACACTCACCATTCTGCCACCGAGTGGGGGGTCTCTGCTAGTTGGGGCTGATGAACAGGATTCTGCCCATGCAGTTCTGCCTTCTTGGATGGTGTTTAACTATTTGTCAATGCCTGCAGTACAGCACTTCAGTGGGTTTGCAGGAATAGCTACTGAGCTTTCCCCACTGTCCAATGGGACAGGAAACAGGCACATTGGCAGACACACAACTGGTTGCACAAGGTCAGTACTCATCTGAATGGTGGGGTAGCACAACCCCTGTGCTACTACCTGAGTAAATATCTGTACTACATAAACACTGTCTGTCTTAATATCTGGACTACAGCTGAAGGATTCTGAGAGTTGTAAACCAACAGAATAAAACTTTCAGGCTCTGTAAAAATTATTACAACATTGAGATCTAGTGGAAGAATGTTATTGGAAGAAAGAGAAATCAAGGTGCCTATGGCCATATCCACACTACACTGTTATACTGTTATTATTCCAATTTCAACATCCTGTGGAATTTTGGGGTTTGTTGTTTACTGAGGCCAAAGAGCTCTCTGGCTGAGAATTCTAAATGTTTCTCCCTAAACTGCAAACCCCAGGATTCCATAAGATGTTGAAAGTGGAATAATAGCACTATAACAGTGGAGTATGGAAACGGTCTATTGATCCCTACTCAGCCATGACCTTAGACCAACCACTATCTCTCAGCCTCTCTACCTGACAGGCGTGTTGAGAGCATAAAATGGGGGAGGGAGAATCAAGTACAACTAGTTTGAATACATTAGAAATCTTTCAGTAGGACCCTGAGTGTGGCCCCTGTGCAGCCCTTAGCCTGATGAATTTCCCTGTTGCTGAACAAAATGGCATTAAATTGGTCAATCTGGTCACTGCTGATCATTTGAGAGTCTACTTCGAGCTTAAAACAGCCCTCAGAAGGGGCAAAACAACTTTAAATAGCCAGTCATCTTGCCTCCCTGTCTTTAGGAATGTAATTGATGATTTTTTACTGTCAAATAGCTTCCAGTGTAGTAATCTGTTGGGGTAGGAGCCAGGGTTTTAAAGTACAAAATCTGAACCCTATCCCCCAAATAGGTTCACTACCCTGGATAGCTTCTTTAAAGTTCAGAATAAAACCTGGAGTGGATTGACTACCCCACTGACATGGAAGGGAGCAGCTACTCTGCATTAGCACCTCTAGAATTATTTGCAAAGTAATGGTGGGAGGGAGAGATATTCAGTGTCTGATGAACACTGCCTCCTTTTCCTAGGCATTCATTTATCCACTTGCTAATCATGGGCAGAAAGAAAATTAGAAGCAATCACATATTGTTGCAATGAATTCATCATTATCATATGTACACTTGATTTTTTTCCTAAAAAAAAAAATGCATCTGAGAATACGTGATCAAAATTGCAGACCTTTTACACAATATCAGTCACCTTTGACTGCAACTGCAATCTTTTGTTTTGTTTTGTGGGGAGGGGCTTCATTCCTTCAAGAGGTTGGGAATGCATGATTTGATCAATATCCGGCTCATGTCATATGATCGTTAATAACACAGTGTTGTTTTATTTTCACGTCATTCCATGGAAAACAGAAAAACACATACTGAATTTTGTATGCAACTTTCCCAACTGGCAATTGCGATATCACAGATTGGGGTTGTAAGGCATGGTAACACTCTGTTGGCAAGATTTGTTCATAGGGGGTATACCCTTGCCTTCCTCTGAGGCTCAGAGAGTATGACTTATCCAAGGTCACCCAAAGGGTTTCCATGTCTAAGCAAGGATTTCCTGAGCCATAATCCAATGCTCAAACCACTACAGCATGCTTATTTTGTTCTTTTTCACCCCTCTGTGGGTCTTCCAATTATCTTACAATCAGAGACTGTAAGACTACCAGCTTGTAAACAAGCCAGCAGTCCATTTCTGGTTCCCTTTCTGATTCCACTGGTGCACACAAAGAAGCCAAATAACTTCTTTGAATGGGGAAGAGGGTTCTCTGGAGAATTAGAGAGAAATCTCTGTAAATTAGAATTTGGTGAAACAATAGATCTCTTTATTAAGCTGTTTAAGAGCTCCAGGCTCAAAGTGAAAGAATTCTCCTCTGGATTTGGATTCTAAGGAAGGCTTCATTTTTTTAAATAAAGTTTTTGGTTAGTTAATTTTTGGACAGTAATATCCAGAATCGCCCAGACTTCTGGCTAGAAAATTCTGAGTGTTTTAGCCCCTAGACTAAGCTCCCAGGCTTTGGTTTTTTTCTTCTTTATCCCCTCTCTGTGTCAAGGAGCAACAATTACAGTGCTTGCTTTTAGGCAGCTGTTGAGCTGGGAATGATCTCTGCCTGAGACCTTGGGGAGTTCTTGTCAGTCCAAATGGACAGCAGTGATGCCTGATGAAGAAGAAACTCCATCTTACCTTACAACTTCTCTCTCCCAGTTGGGACAATCAGCATTTGATGAAACAAGAAGATCTCTTTATAAAGTCATTCCAGAGTTCCTGGAGGAAAAAAGCCTTCCTTTGATGGACACAGATCTGTGAGGCCTGCCAGTGACACCTGATTGTCAGATGGTGGTAGCCGAGGCGATGAAGTTGAAGCTGAAGCTGAAATTCAGATCAGGTAAAAAAATACACGGAACCATTCCTTGCTTTTTTTTTTTTTTTTTGGAGAGGGGTAGCAGTAAAAGGGGGATGGGGCAGCTGACTTTCAAGTCACTCCAATAGAAACTATGGCCCTTTCCGCACGAGGTGAGGGAATTGCTCCTTGCTGTTACCTACCGCTTCTTCTGGGGTCCAAAGCAATGCGGATTGCCCCTGAAGCCCTTCCGCAGGGCTCCTCCTTGGTCCAGGGCGAATTGGAGAGTGCGAGGTCTGTAGATCCGCACTGCTTTGGCTTCCAAAATGGCAGCTTCCGGTTGGTCGTGGGTCCTGACCAACCGCTGAAGCTCGCCACGCCTAAGCCCGCCCTACACAGATTGCAGGTTTGCATTGGTGCGATCCTGCGCATTTGCACAAGGGAGCAAGAACACCATGGTGCATTCCAGGAAAATAAAGACCTGTTTTTTGAGGTCTTTAGAAAACATGCTGGAGGACCTCTTGGGTCATCTTGGAGCAGAATGAGGTGCAG
Organism: Ctenosaura bakeri; assembly: GCA_948474755.1. Classification (NCBI taxonomy): domain Eukaryota; kingdom Metazoa; phylum Chordata; class Lepidosauria; order Squamata; family Iguanidae; genus Ctenosaura; species Ctenosaura bakeri. Next base: position 239,257 of record CAOLHI010002428.1, on the reverse strand, counting down.
ATCTCCAGTAAGTAGTCCGCTCCTAGTCTTCTCCAAGATGCAGACGACCTCCGTGAGAGGACGCACTGCCCCGTTCTAATTGCCTGGTGCAGAAAGGGCCTAAGAGAATTCACATATTTCTAGTGGGGGCATGACCTTACTCTGGATTAGGTTGGTTCTTGTAGCTTTTACCTCCCATGGATTAGGGACAGTGCCGTTTATGACCCCAGTTGTACCTTAGTGGCCCCTAAAGCCCCCCAAAACTCCCCATTATTTTTGGATTTTGTGTGGGTAAACTGTTTGAGTGTTCTATGCTGCTCCAGAGACTAAAGTCATTTCCACAATACACTGTTACAGTGCTATTATTCCACTTTCAACATCCTGTGGAATTCTGGGGTTTATAGTTTACTGAGGCCAAAGAGCTCTCCGGCTGAGAATTCTCAAGGCTCCTCCATAAACTGCAAACCCCAGGAATCCACAGGATGTTGAAAGTGGAATAATAGCATTATAACAGTGCAGAAATGGCCAAAGAGTACAGGCATGTCAGCCCCAAATCTTCTCTTTACCAGGCTAAATGGACCCTGCTCTCTCAATTATTCCTCATATGTTTGGATCTGCTTACCTCTTATTGTCCTTATTGCCTTTCTCAGAATCTGCTCCCAGAAAGAGTCACAGCCTTAGACTTGAGATAGGGCCATGGTAGTGCTCTAGTTCAAATACTTTCTTATCTGGTACCCAACACACTCTCAGCCCCAGAACACCCCATCATAGGTGTACCTTAGGGTTGCCATATGTCAGAAATGACTTGAAGGCACTCAACAACAAGCTGTTTTGGCTTTTGTAAAAAATGGGAAGAATGGGGCCATTTTTGCACTAGACTGTTATAGTGCTGTTATTCTACTTTCAACATCCTATGGAATCCTGGGGTTTGCAGTTCAGTGGAAATGGCCTATATTTGGTCTACTGGTCACAGAACTGTAATGCTGTATATAGTCTGAGTCCAAGATAAACAGAAATGTAGATTAAGTAACATGCTCCATAAGGGGACCCTGTGCCACAGAAGGGGAATATGGATGTCTTGAATGGCCCAACCAGATACTGTCTCATCCTCTATGTCTTTTTTCTCTCCCTTTTTCTTTTGCATCATTACCTATGTATTCTGGGAAACGACAAACTCATGTGTTAAGTTAATGTAGCCGAAGCTGGCTGGCATGTAATTTAATTACGGCATGCTTAAAAGATTATATCTACGATTAACAGAATTTATATGGATTAGCACGGGCTGCTTTTTCAACTGCTGCCAAGGCTCTGGCAAAGCAAGAAAGCAAATGGGAACATACCGAGGAAAGCAGTAAAAGGCTGTTTCAGGTTCAGCAATGAATTTTGCATTGAGGAAAAAACATTGCAACATGATTTAGACAATCTAAGTGCACAAAAGGGTGAGTTGGTGGAAGTGAGGATCCAGAAATGTTTAGGCTTACAGAACTACAGCAGTTGTCTGGTATACTTTGTCACTAATGCTAACAAAACAAAACACAAAGACCACCTTTCACATGTGGAGGCAGGAACATTTGGAAACCAGAGCACATCAATAGAAAGGTTTAATGGAATGATAGCTGCCATTGGGGATGGGTGAGAGCTTGGAAGATGGGGAGGAAGGAAATCACAGAAAATGGATGCAAAACTTTTTGATGTCTTTGCTTTTAACCAGAAATGACTTTGCCCCAAAACATCTCCACAGTCTGGTACGGAAAAGGCACAATCTGTTTCGCAGGAGAGGAATAGGCATTGAAATACGAAAGGATTCTTTGAGAAATCTTTAAAGATTTCTTGCAGACAAAGAATGGGACTGATAATGTATCTGGATTTGATTGTTAATTACTGTATACCTAAATTATTTTGTGACTTTTCCTTAGAAGGAATCCCAGGGGGTTGGATGCCTTGGAGATGATTTCTATTGAAAGTGGTCCATAGCAAATGGAGATTATTTAGTTTCTAGAAAGATGTGGAGACCCATGTACATTTCTCATATGTCCACATATTTTAAAGCTTAAATGGTGTAGTTAGGTTAAAGGGATTGAGGTGAGAATTATTGGATCACATTTATATTACATTTATACTTACACTATATTACATTTATATTTATATTTCTCCCTTTTTGAATTCAGAAGAGGTAAGAATTAAGATTTTTTAAAATATTAGCTGTGCTTTCCTTGGGTGGGAAGCCTCTTTTTTAATATAAATTTTTATGTATATTGCCAATTTATGTATGTGTATGCAGTTATGTTTTCTTCTATGTATTTCTTCTGTGTATGTGTATATATATATATATATATATCATTACAAAGTTTGTTCATTATCCCACAGTATATCTGGCAACCTTGAGACTTAAGAATAGTTTAAATGGAGTGATGATGTTAATTCTGCCTGTCCATTCTTCATTACCATCATGAACTGGATGCCTAGGTGGCTAGAAGGTGATGATGGAACTCAAGACAGAATCTGGATTAGCTAGCAAATGGCAGAGGACCTTCAATTCCTAGTCTAAAGAAAGAGGGTTGATGAACCATGTCTGTTTCATCCCCCCCATCTCAGCTTCTTACTGTAGCCATTTCCGCACTAGAGTTTTATAGTGCTATGATTCCACTTTCAACATCCTATGGAATCCTGGGGTTTGTAGTTTCGGAGGGGCCGTCTGGCCCCTCCCTAAACTGCAAACCCCAGGATTCCATAGCATGTTGAAAGTGGAATCATAGCACTATAAAACTCTAGTGCGGAAATGGCCTGTGAAATGCATTAAGAAACCTGCAACTTTTTGAGTTAATTTTTTTCTAAATAAATCAAGCACAATTCTTGCCCATTTCTGCTTCATCTGCAAAGACTATAACTCTCATTGTGTCTTGTATAAATCTGCGTTTGTTACTCCCTGACTTAACCTGGGGGCACATAAAAGAAAAGAGAGAAGTTACACTGGCAAAGAGTCTGGTAGTTCCTGACTTACTGTCTCTTAGGAGTTGTACAAGCTGTCCTGGTTCATGCCATGGTGTTGGCATTAATGGAAAATACCCTGATTGTTATAGCGCATACTAGTACAGTAGTAATTAAATGCACTCTTATCCGTGCAGTCAGTTAAGTTAATGTGTCACATTATAAAGTGCAGGCAATTTTCCTTACTTTTAATGCTCTCACTAAAAGTTCCCTGGAGCTGAGATGAAGTGTATGATGATCAATTTTACTGTTCGTTCTAACAGAGACTTTCCTCCTTTTTTTTTTTTTTTTGCCTTGTCTGTGCTCTGTGCATGTTGGAGAAAAACAAAAGTTTGGACTAGGGTGGAGAAGGTAAGTAAATTAACGGCTGTGATGGGCATGTGGGTAGGAGTTTGGAAGGGTGGGGAGGTAAGAAGTCACATCAAATGGATGGCAACCATTTTCGATGTCTTTGCTTTTAGCCAGAAATGGCTTTGCCCTAAAATCTCTCCACAGTCTGGTACGGAAGAGGCACCGTCTGCCTCATTGAGAGGGAACGGGCATTTAAATAAGAAAGGACATTATGATGGCTATTTCAGTTCAAGTTGCCATTAAGAAACAGGTGGTTTTGGGAAGCAGGACCCATTAGATGATGCATTACATTTACACATCAAAAGGATTCATTTGGCTTGGCTTCCTTTCTAAACTTCTTTTCCCTCTTTTCTCTTAAGAGCAAAGTATGCTCTCTCTCTCTCTATGTGTGTGTGTGTGTGTGTGTATGATCTCAAAATAACCGCTAAGGGCCTGCTTTGGATTTGGACAGATTCCAAATTGAGAAAGTGGGCTGATTTGGAAAGATTTGGGAGAGGATTCAAATGGAGGGTTCCTCTGGAGTAGATCAAATCTGGATCAGAAAACTCATCAAAATTCACTGAAAAAAATCAGAGTGATATAGAAACATATGCCAATATTCTGCACTGGCTATTTAGGCCATTTCTGCACCTCACTGGTTCCTGCCGATGTCCCATTGCAATCCCAGGAGCACCTTTGCTTGGATGGGAGTGCAATGGGAACACTTTGCTCTGCACCCCACCACTTCACTGCAGAAGGGAGCACGAGCGACATGTGCCTGTCTTTCACAGTGAAGCCACCCTCTTTTTTGCTCCTTCCACATGGCTGGGGGTGATGGGAGTGTCACACAATTATAGGTGCTTAATGGATTCTTTTTCTGTTAAGCAAATCCCGTGATTGCAACATATGGGGACACAGTGGCTATGGGACAGTGATGACATTGTGCAAAAGCACAACCCACAGACCATTGCCATCGTGTTCCCATCACGTGACTGCAACACCATGCTGAAATGGCCTCAGTTACGAATGTGTAGCGTGAGTAAGGTCTCTTGGCCGCATGCCCAAACTCACCTTAATAGCTCAAAGAGAAGGAAGTCTCTTCAGCTGATGATTGGGGCACAAGGAGGATTACATTTCCACCCTCCTCTCATTAGCAATCAAGGGTATAATAAGGAATTGTGATGGGGATCCTCTTTTGATTGCCACTGCTTTGCTTATTGGGAGGAGAGGGCTGGGAACTTGATCATCCATGTACCCTGATCAGTAGCTGAAGAGATCTCCTTCACCTTCTAGTTCATCTGATTGAATATAGAACAGTTGTAGATCTTGGACTCTAGGCTCCAAATCTGTAACCACATTCCAGAATGCCAGCCGCAGTCATTGTGTCTCCAAAAGGGAGATGGAGAAGCATGTGTTGGACGTGAAAGGAAGGAATGTAATGTTGGCTTGGCAGCATAAGCAGCAGAGCTAGTGATGTATGACTCAAACATAACCCACCCAATGTGTCTGCTGCAGATCGCATGTATGTGTCCATTCCACCACCCACAGAGTGCTCTTTCCAGGCTCTTTTCTCCTATGCTAATACATTTGGAGTAGAAAACAATATGCAAAATAATGCAGTGTTTTTCAACAGGGCGTGCTACTACAAAGTTACTTCTATGTACAAGTATACACAGAAATGTGCCTTTTTTTCATTCTATTTTATTTGCTTCCCTTTCATCATCATCCATCACTGTCCAAACCAATGTGCTGCTCAGAATGTTATACACATGTGTATGAATCCAGCAGGAAATGTTCATGATTATTTTTTTAAAAAGGCAGTGTAGCTGAACTTTTTTGGGCAGTTGCACAATTGATGTGGTTAGTTCATAGTTATCATAAAGTGACTATTTCACATGGATCTAAACCTGTTGTTAGTCCTAAGAAGAGTAGGGTCATTGAATAATGGGATATACTTGTGTATGGGCCATACCGTTCAAGACCTGATTCAATAGGTCTTCTGTGGCTGGGATTAACCAACAAGATTCCAGCCATGCAACCACACATTTTCATAGAATCATAGACTAGTAGGGTTGAAAGAGACCACAAGGGTCATTGAGTCCAACTTCCTGGCATGCAGCAATATACCATCAAAACATTCTTGGTAGATGGCCATCCAACAGTTCCCTTTTTTTCTTTTTCTTTTGTATATTTATTTACCAGTTTTTATCCCATATTACACAATACAAAATTATATAAGCATAAGCTACAACAGATATTTCTAACATAGACATAAACTAATGCTAACAGACAAAATAAAATAAAATACTAAGCAACAAATTAAGAAAAATCCCTACAACAGTGACTTACTGACTAATCTACACAAGTAAACAATAAAATGCTAATACACTCCACCCTCCACATTTGTCAGGATTGAGGCACAGGACCCATGTAAAAGTGGAAAACGTGCAAATATGAAAATGTGTGTGTGTGTCTGTGGGAACGGGGCTGAGGCTTAGTGGGGAGAACAGGCACCCAGTGTCCAAACCAGGGCCATTTCCACACTAGCCTGTTATAGCACGATGATTCCACTTTCAACATCCTCTGGGATCCTGGGGTTTGCAGTTTCGGGAGGGGCCGGCTGGCCCCTCCCGAAACTGCAAACCTCAGGATTCCAGAGGATGTTGAAAGTGGAATCATCATGCTATAACAGACTCGTGTGGAAATGGCCCAGGACAGGGAAGGAGAGGGAAAGGGGGTGGGTTGGCATGGTGCCCCTATACTTCCTCTCTCTCTCTCCCTCTCCTCCCTTGCATGTGAGGGGGCATTGGGAGAGGTTTTGTGGTGATGAGAAACAAGGTTGTGAGCTGTCCTTAGCCAGCCAGGAGAGAGGCGGAGGAGAAGGAGGAGCAGAGGTGGGTTTTAAAGGGCTACATGGTCTGTTTGGAGCTGCTGAGAGGGAAGGTTCCCCAGGAAAGAAACACTGGAGGGGGGAAGCAGTTGGAGAAACTCGCAAAGAATCAAATCTGTGGAAGTTAAACTTGAAAATGTAGAGGGCTGACTGTACGCTAATACATAAAAGAGCTCTGGCCCTCTCCACCAAACTGTCTCGAGAAAATGAAAATGAAAAGAAGGCAGGATAATATTACTCTGCTACTAATAGCCGTTCCCCCAGATTATTGCGTCGTTTGGATTCTTATTGCTTAAGAAACCCATAAACAGTTTCCAATCTTTTTTTTTAAAAAAACATATCACTGTTCCACCTTTTTTTTCCTTAATCAAGGCAATCTCTATGATGCATGCCGTTTTCATTTTTTTTTAAAAAAAAAAAATGGCCCAGAAATGGAAACCCCGTAGGGGGAATGAGGATATCCTGTGGTTATTCCTGGAAATTCTCAACCTGCAAAGCAGAGGTGAGCAAAATTTGGCTCTGAGGCTACATGCAGGGCCTTTCCACCCTAAACTGTTATAATGCTATTATTCCACTTTTGACATCCTATGGGATGCTTCAGTGCAGGGAGTGACATTTAGGATTCTCAGCCAGAGAGCTCTTTGGCCTCAGTAAACTACAAACCCCAGAATTCCATAGGATGTTGAAAGTGGAATAATAGCACGATGACAATGCAGGGTGGAAAGGCCTCCACAATCTCCAATCTGCCAGACTCTCTTGACTGCCCCTTTCCTAGATCAACAGGTTGTAACAGGCTTAGTCTCTGTCTCTTGAATAGGAGAAGGAACCCAAAGTCTGTCTAGCTGCCACCATTCACTAATTTATCCCACCTGACTCAGTGGGAAGTTATTGAGCTGTTTAAGTTGCATTTTCCCCTGCCTTTGACTCTATGGGGACTTTTTCTTCCCCACTGGTGAGAGATGAGAGTCCCACATACATACATGTACACACACACTGAGCAAAGGCACATGATGGAAACATGAACAAGAGGAAATCTTTAAAGGACGGGTTTTATTCTAAACAAGCAACTTTGCATTATCAAAAAGGTACATTAGATAGCCAGCATGCTGTAATGGTTTGAGCCTTTGACTGTGACTCTGAAGACCAGGGTTCAGTTCCCTGTTCGGTCATGGAAACCCACTGGAAACCCATGGAAACCCACTGACCTTGGGTGTATCACACACTCTCAGCCCCAGAAAGCCCTGTGATAGGGTTGCTTTAGGATCAGCATAAGTCAGAAACAACTTGGAAGCACACAACTGCAACAAACAACAAAATCTTGTACCCTAAAGCATGCAACAAAGTTATAAAAACAGCCTAGGTCATATTAGAGGTTAGAAGAAAGAGAAGCGCTAATGTGGCTAGCTGAACACTCCTGTTCTACTCATGAGACAGATGATGGTCTGGGTCTTTGGAGTATTCCTGGGAATCCAAGAATCTGGACCTCTTTGTCCAGCCTACAACCAAGCTTCCCTAGGGATGGTAAGGCAGGTGGCACTTTGCCTACTTTGCCATCAGTCCGAATTGTCTCAGTCAGTTTTGTGCCTTGTGGTGCACATGTTTTATAATCTCTCACTGGAAAGCATCTTGAAGCTTGCACACTTCTTCCAAAACTGGTTGTCCTCATTGGGCAATTCTCTCTCTTGATCTCTGTTGCTCCTACACGATGCTGACCCCCAATAAATGTAACCTAAACCTATCACATCATTAAACTTTAGTATACTTGGAAGAGAGATTATGCCCTTCAGCTCTGTTGCCCAGATAATGAGAGAGACCATGATTACCCAGGTGAATTACCTTTTCCCAAAAGGTTCCAGGAGCAGCAATCCATCTCTTAAACCAGGTATCACATCTTACCTTTAACATTCTTTGTTTTTCAAAGTGTGAGGTGGACTTCTGGCTACTTTGGGGCTTTTGCGTTTTGGCATTTTTGGGCTCCTAGAGGATCCTGGGACAGAAATTTTGCCCCCAGGCCTGCTGCAATTGTTCACCCTGCTGCAAAGCTTGTTTTTGAAGAAAGCTCTCTCTACCCTTTCATATGAAACTTGTTGGGCTTGATACCTTTAGAAGGGAAAGCAATGCCTGAAAATGTCATGCACAATGAAATTTTAAAAAGTAACCAGCAGTTCCCCCTCTTTATATTGTTAAAATCAAAATTTAATTTATTAAAGCTTTTGGCCAGTGCACTTCCCTCGGGACAATATGACAAAGGGAACACAATTGCCCTCCCTGCTTCTCTTAACTCAAACTACATCATGAAAAAATAGTGAAAAAATGGAATTCCTTCTTTCCTTCCTTTCATCTTCTCTCCTTTGCAACCTTCCTCCCTCCATTCTGAAAATCATATTAAAAACATTCATATCACAATGTGAATAGCAGATACATGTAACTTCCCTCCCAGAGCACTTCCACCATCCATTAAAGCTGTTTGTGTTCTTGTGCTTGCCTTAAAATTCCTGGTTTGTATATGCCCAGCAGGAAGCTCCATGCTTATTTTCTTTTTTTTAAAAAAATTATTTGTCACTTTTCTGTTCAATTATCCAGAAGAAGCTTAGGGCAACTTGAGCTTGATAGACACAATGTGACATCAAATGAAAATACAACACACCAGTAGCCAAAAAGAAAGAGAGAGAGAAAGAGAGAATAGAAGGGAAGGGAACATCCTACAATAATACACAGAGCAAGGCAAAGAAAGGAATCGCCACCAATGAAAGAGCTGAAGAATGAATGGTTTTAATCCATTGCCTAGATGGTGTAAAAGTAGGATGCCAGCTAGTCTTGTCTGTTGAAGAAGTTGTAGGATGGTGTTGCCTCTTCTTCAGGGCCATCTTTGTGGTTATCACTTGCTCGGAGCATGGAGGCTACTAGTCAGTGGTAAGCAGCAAACTTGATGGGTGACTTCCAGAACTGCTATTAAAATTGGGACAGGTTAGTATGGAAGAAGGCAGTCTTTGAAATTTGACTTAAAATTCACAAACGATTTCAGTCTTGGTTCTTCCCAACATGCTTCATTGCATGGAGAGTTTTTTTCTCACTCATGGACCTGGAAGCCATGCCCTATGAGGATAGACTTAGAGAGCTGGGTATGTTTAGTCTACAGAAGAGAAGGTTAAGAGGGGACATGATAGCCATGTTTAAATATTTGAAGGGATGCCATGTAGAGGAGGGAGAGGGCTTGTTTTCTGCTGCTCCAGAGACCAGGACAAGGAGCAATGGATTCAAGCTGCAGGAAAAGAGATTCTACCTGAACCTCAGGAAGAACTTCCTGACAGTCAGGGCTGTCTGGCAGTGGAATGTGCTGCCTCGGAGTGTGACGGAGTCTCCTTCTTTGGAGGTTTTTAAGCGGAGGTTGGATGGCCATCTGTCGGGAGTGCTTTGAGGGTGTTCCTGCATGACAGGGGGTTGGACTGGATGGCCCCTGGGGTCTCTTCCAACTCTACATTTCTATGATTCTATGGACCTCTGACGTAATATCTGGTACAGAGGTTGCCCTCATAAAACAATTTGATGAATAACCAACACTAAAGGTTGCTTTAGGTCTTTTGTAGGAATGAGAAGTTACACTAGCCTCATGAATGCTTTTTAAACATTTCTTAGAAAATGACTCAATCTAATGTTAGGGCAGATAGGGTACTGTGGAAAGAACTGGGTGGAAACACCAGTTGTTAGGGTAGATAAAGAAATCACACCTCATCGTATCCCCAGATGGACACAGAGCTGGCTTGAACCCCCAAACAAAGGTAGGAAGATAACAAAGAGAAGTAAAGAAAGACGAACACACACACATATAACTTTGGCCAAAGGATCCCTTTAGCAATCACCAATAGTGATGACCCCAGAAGGATGATTTATTCTTTCAGGCTTCCCTTCTTATACTATTTTAATGTATATAAAATGCTTGCAGGAAAGAAAAGAAAAATTCAAGCATCAGCATTAGCAGAGTCACAGCTTGTACATGTGTTACAATCTATCTGACCCTTAATTTCCCAAGTCTACATGACCCTGTTACATCCTAGGGTATTCTCAAAGATATCAGTGATGTTTCAAGAGTCTTTCACTTGTACATCATGATTATAAACAGGAGCAGAGCAGAATAAACAATTCTAAAGCAAGGTCATTTGATGAGCTACACTTGTCCAAACTATCAACCAATATTAACTAACTAACAAATACAAATTCTCCAGTAAATTTCCAAGCACTAAATTTCCAGCCTAACATGCATCTCCCAAGACTGAATAATCTGATCTGGGTCAAGGTCCCTCTATCCCCAACGGCAGCTCATGTATCTGTTATTGTGGGGTTGGGAAACGTACACTTAGTTTTAATTATCACCCTCAGTTTTAAGGTCGTCACTTCCAGAGCTGGGTTGCATAGGAGCTATGCAGGTGCTGAACAATTTCCCCAGAATAGACTCAGCATTTAGATAGCTCCCTCAAAACTGTTGAACAGCTCTTACCATCTGGAAGTCCTTGTGATGTTTAAGTGAAGTATCCTTTCCTGTAGTTTAACCCATTGCTCCATGTCCTAGTCTCTGGAGCAGCAGAAAACAAGCTTCCTCCATTTTCAACATGATAGCTCTTCAAATATTTGAACATGGCTGCCATGTCACCTCTTAACCTTCTTTTCATCAGGTTAAACATCCCTAGCTCCCTGAGCTGCTCCTCATAGATCATAGTTTCCAGACCCTTCACCATTTTGGTCGCCGTCCTCTGGACATGTTCCAGCTTGTCAATATCCTTCAGGTCTGAGCACCACAGTTCAAGTTCAAGTATTACAGGTAAGGTCTACAGAGAGCAGAATAGACTATTACTTATGTTGACTCTAAGGTGAACCTATCACAAGGTTTTTGGGAGCTGAGAGTGTGGGATGTGTCAAAGGTCACCCAATGGGTTTCCATGGCCGAGTGGGGAATCTAGCCCCACTACACCACACTCACTCAAACTACTACACCACACTGGCTCTTTTTCGGCCTCCTGGTATACTATATATTAGGAAGCTTGGATTCAGGTAAGAGGTCTGTGGTGGCAGCAGTGAATAAAGAAGAGTGGTATCTGGTGGTGAAATGAGTTATTATTGAGGATATTTAGGAGTTGAGGGAATCCTGCTGCTGTGACCACAGCTGGAGTTGCAGCAGTAGGACAGGAGAAGATTCTTGCATTGGGGGCAGAGGTGAGGACAAGGAAAAACCTTCCTCTTAGTAGTGATTAGTGAGATTTGTGGAAGCCGTTGCATTTGGTGTTAGCTGAAGTTTAGGCAGAGCCTCACACCTAAGAAAGAAGTGGTTGGTCAAGTAGGTAAACCCTTCTGGTGCCCCTTTGTCCTGTTGCCATACAATACTCCAGAGGAGAGCATCTGTGACAAATAGAGACCACACCCCTCACAAACACTTTCCTGCATCTTTGCTCTGAAACAGTGATGCCTAGTATTATACAACCATTCTGAAGAAGCAGCTTCCCTTGCTTATCTAAATGCATTCTAGAGAATCAGAATAGAGGAAGGGGTATTAAAAAAGAGAGAGAAACAAAACACCTTAGCAATTAGAAGTGATGTCATGTTAATTGGAGGCTGGTTCAGAAATCTAATTCCCCTTTTGCTTCCTTCATGGAGCAGTTCAGCCCTCTTTGACTGACTTTTAAAGTCATTAGCTGGAGCTGATGTGCAGACCTCGAGTCCCTAATGACTTCCAATAGACTAATTAGCCTATTGATTGATAGCCTAATTGTTGCCACTGTGACCACTAATGATAGCCTTAAGTCCAAGTGCTTGAATTAAAAGGAAAGCCAGGGACTGTCCAAGGGGGAGAAAAAGCAATCAGGAAGGCCTTCGAGACTAATTGCCAGGTGAATGATATGGGGCCATCCAGTGTGGAGTGGCTAGGTATGTGACCTACATGGATATTTCCAAATTATTCTGGAAACTGAGCAGCCAAGCAGAAGTTAATTAGATCACACTTAATCTTGCAAAGAGGTCGAAGGCTCTGAATATATATTGATGGCTAACCTTTTGTCCATGCTGGGGACAACAACCAACAGAGATTAGAAGGGTCAAGAGGTGGAAGGCATGGCTTTGGAGAGGAATGCACTGCTTCAATGCACTAAATCTCCTTGAAAGTAGTAGCACTGAAGGTGCAGCCCACATGGCTCTGGCCAAATGGAGGCAGTCCATTTCCAGAGAAGAATATTTCTGAAATTTGCTTCAATGTTTTTCCCTTTCACATTTCTGCGTTTTCCATTGGTCTTGTTTCCTACGAGGATTAAGGCTCTAGATACAGAGTACTACAGATATGCATTTTGGTTCTTGGTTCTTATTCCTCATTTGTGTCCTCTTTTCTCCTCTGCATTACTAGCACTTGTGTAGAAGGAGGAAAGTAATGTTCTAGCTGGACAACAACTCCTGTCTTCCCTGGCATGTTTGCTGTAGTTGGTGGGAGCTGGAACTCAACAGGCTCTGCACCCCTTCCAAAAGGAGAAGGAACAAGGACATTCCTACTATCTATGAGTACAAATGATGTGCCAGGACCTCATTTCATTAGATTGATCTTTGGGCTATACTGCAGAGACTCCTGTTGCTGATTTCTGATGGCATAACACCCAGTTCTGCTAGTGTAAGTCTTTTTAGGTGTTGCTCAAGGAGGTATCCAATATCTCCATTCACATCACAATTGACCTGGTTGTGGAATAGTAGACAAGTGACTCTTGGGTTTGTCTCTGGCCACAGATTGTCTGTGAGGCCTCACTAGATGGCATCCAGTTGCCATTTGACTACTGGAAAAGAAGAGAAGTCTTTTAGCTACAAAAACCACCTGTTGAAATACATTGGCAGGGCTTCAGGGTCTTTGATAAGTCTAATAGGAGCCTGATCACTACCTATTGATTATTCTACCCTTGGGAACAGTTAACAAGTTATGTCCTCCACTCAAGTGGTTACAAAATAAGTTAATTACACTCCACAGATTGGGTGTTTATGCTACCTCACATCATCTACACAGAGAAGTCAGTAAATCATAGCTTTGGGACACCTTCAAGTACACTTCCCACATACCACAACCCCTTCTGGGCTCATGAACATATCAGATTGTTAGTTGTCTATTTCATTTGCAATAGGATCTTTCCATATTTGTGGTTCCAAGATCTATGGTGGATGAATTTCACTTTGCTTTCTAATGTGAGCAAGGCAAAGACCCCAAATTACTTCTGTATGGAGCCTATTCAGTTTGAACCTACATGCTCCAGTTCTCACTGGAAAGAGACCATGCCAATCCAGATAGCTGATGGATTTTTGTACAATTCAATGCTTAATTTCCCCCAAAATTTGCTTGCAGATAGAAAATTAGGGCATTGCACATAGAAAACTAAAAAAGTAGTCTGACACCTAGATTTTCTACATAGAAAGAATCTTCACCTGCAGTCTGAAAATGGCACACCTTGACACGGGTTGACATTGTTGATGGAAACTAGGGCATAGTCATAACAACTTCATTTGTTTCCTTCTGTAATCTTGAGATGTTTGTACAGTGTCAAGAGTGTGCTGTGAGATTAGCAGGCACATTTGTGATTAAAAGAAATGCTAGGTAAACATTCTCCCTTATTTAGAATCTTGATAACATTGCTCCAACATTTTTAATAAACAAGGGTGGGTGTGAAATGTGCAAGAAGAATCTCAAAGAAGGTACTGGTTGCCTAGAAACCAACAGTTGTAGGGTCCACTGTGTAATTGTAATCTGATGAATGATGCTTCCATGCTGGGCAAGTGGTGTGAGGATCAGAAATCCATCTAAGGTGTTTCTTGGTATGCCATTGTTCTCATCAGCAGGTTCCTAACTTACCAGGATGAACCCAGGAGCCAAGTGGGACATGGGAAAACACTTTTCCTTAAACCTGCCCAGGCTTCACCCCCTTGATATAAGAGCAAGCTTCATTGTGAAGATGACGCCCCATTTCTGCTCTTCGAGGTAGTCTGTTACCAAGCGACGGGAAACAAAATGATGTTGTTTTGGAGTTCCCACAATGTGTAAAAGAGGTCAGCTGAGGATGGTGAGAAGCTGAAATGACAAAACAAGCTGTGAAGGCAATTAAACTCACTGAGGAGCTGGGAGGAGTGTGCTAGATTATAGGCATAGATGATACAGAGTGACTTCTTCCTCCTCTTTTTGTAATAGTAGAGCTTGTGGTCACCAACTGAAAACAGAGCTATCTGTTACAGAAGGTGCATGGTTGACACTGAAGAGAATAATTGGGCAGCTCTGCTTTTCCTCTAATAGTACAAAACACTTGAAAGCACTTGATCTGAGATCCCATACCCACCAACATTTCATCAATAAAAACTTGGACATGTGTGACTGTCATGCCCTGGATAACTCACAGTGCACAAATGCCACTTTGAGGTAGATAACAGTGTTTATTTGTGACAAGCAAGAACACAGCATACCTTTTCTGAACTTGCTGAGACTAAGGCAGTGGAAGATGCTGCCTTGGAGTGTGGTAGAGTCTCCTTCCTTGGAGGTTTTTAAGCAGAGGCTGGATGGCCATCTGTCGGGAGTACTTTGAGGGTGTTCCTGCATGGCAGGGGGTTGGACTGGATGGCCCCTGGGGTCTCTTCCAACTCTACATTTCTATGATTCTAAGGCATACATGGTGTTCATGGGTTTTACACTATCCCATACAAATTTAAGCATGTGAAGCTGGGATGGGAGAGGATAATCAATCAAACTTCACTCCACAATTTTAGACAATTCCCAGACTCTCAGTTGTTTACCCATCTTTCATCCATGAAGTGAGAATATGTTTCCTGTTACTTATCTCTCAGCTTTTCCAGTTCTCACAACACCTTTTGGTGCTTTTGTTTTCCTCCTTTGTGGTCTTTTCCTCCTCTTTCAGATACACAATAACATGAAGTAATAAAGCATTTCGCCAAATTATCTGTGTGAATACACACACAAGCCTCAAATTGGCCTGCAACACTTTGTAGCACCCGAAGCAAAGTCTAGAATTCTCCACATAGTGCAGGTACTTATGCAACGCTTCCCTGATAAGCGAGGCCACTGTCTCTACAATTTTCTGGGGTCCCTAGTGATGCATTTGAAACATTGAAAGTGTCATGGAGGGAGAGAGGACTATGATCGAAGCCAGAGAAGGATTTCTGGAGGGGGAGAGGGGAATTTGATTGATAATGCAAGTGATTATGTAGCACACTGAGCTAGACAATTACAAACTTCAGCACCATCATTAACAACAAACCTAATCAGTGGAGAGAGGAGGAAAAGGAGGACACTGATGATAAGTTATGGGCTGAAGTTATCAGCAGCGGCATTTGATTGCTTCCCATCCTGTCTTGTTCCATCCCGAGGCTGAGCTGCAGTAAGTTCGGGACAGCAGACAAAACAAAGTCCTTCACACAAATGCCTAATTCTCTCTGAGATAACAGTTCCAATTCCATTCGGCCTGGCTTCCCATCAAGCTGGAACTCTTCATACATGTGTGTGCACAAACACACTGCCCCAGAATAAACAGGTGTTGTTTCACCGGGAGGGAGAGTCACACCCTTCATTCTCCTGGACTCAAAGAACTTTGTGCCCATCCCTCCAATTAGTAGTCCAGGCAGGCAGCCTAACCAAGCTCAACCCTCAACTTCTCCCTCCCTTTAATTTGCTACAGAAGTGAAGTAAATTGCTAATAACCCTTCCAGATGGCTGGCACGTGAACACGCTACCTTCCAGTCTGCAATTAGGCGAGAGAGCTTGGTGTTGGTGCAGCGACCATTCTGTGCTTCCCTCCTCCTCCCGCTTTGATACTTTTGTCTGCAATTGCTGGCAAGCCCCCCAATGCAGGAGGAAGTGAGGCAAGGCAAAATACTGGCTGCCTCTTGAAAGGACTGTTATTGGAGTCAGCTTTTTCAATATCCTTCTGCATTTGCCATAATTTGCTCCTGCTTGATTCAACAAGGAGTGGCTTTGTTGCCAAGTCAGATAAACCAGAGGGCACTGTTTGATAGTCTCAAGAGAGAAAAAGAAAGAGAGAGAAGGAGTCTTAAACTACTTCAGGACAATTGCAGATGAAAAATTTCGGCATGGTGTATGCCCCATAAATGCTACTAGGGACCAAATAGAGAGCTTTCATAAGGCAGTCAGAGCAACACCCCCCCTGGCTTACATATTTACAGAAATTACATGACAGTGCGGTACATTTTGCTGAGGATGCCTGTTTGCAACTATAAAAACCGGATTGGTGGACCAGAACTGCACACCTTCTGGACATGCTGTTCTTCGAGCCACTACATCTTAATATAGTCATCTGCCAAGCGTGCAGTATTCAGTTGGCTGAACCAGCGAAATCATATTCTGCCAGGTAACCAGTTTTGGGTCAGAAAGTCAATGAATTTCTGTTTGACTAACTCCACCAATAACCTACCAGGTTCCACTGTGACTCTCTTTTTTTACCTGCCAGCTTCCATTTTAGCATTTCCAGCTAGATTCTGTTCCCTCTTCACTCCCCTGGTTCTACCCATAGGCTCTGGATTATTAAAAATCAAAGAATGAAACTGTGATGGAGGTTTACAGAGCTTCTTGGACCCAGGGAGTTGCTATCTTAGGAGCTGGTGGTGTGTGGGGGTGAAAACAATGTATCCACTATTCTGTGCAATGCTGCTGCATATAATGATCTACATGGCTACCAGTCACAATGTTCCCTGAGTGAGTAAGTATTCCTAGGTGCCAGTGACCTGTCCCACCCAAATTAGTCATTGATTCCTCCTTCTCTGAAAATATTATGAATGTTATGTGCATAGGATGGGGTGGATCTTCCAGGGTTTCAGACAGAAGTTTTTTTCCTTAGCCCCAGAAAACTTTTCTTAGCTGTTTTGTTACACTACCAGTGTAACTGAAATCAGTGAAATCAGTGGACTCTCCTTCTTTGGGGTTCTTCAAACAGAAATTGGATGGCCATCTTTCAGGAGTGCTTATGTTTTGTTTCCCTACATGGCATGGGCTTGGAGGAGACGGCCCTTGTGATCCCTTCCATCTCTAATATTCTGTGATTCTAAGCTTCTATATCTTTTTAGCTTCTATGATGATTGACTTTCCATCTGCAAAGCTCTACCACTGAACTTCAGTCCAGATCAGTCTAGAAGCTTGTGGTGACATGATACTAGACATCGATCTATAAGCCTAACATTTATTGGGAAAAAAAATCCAGCATTCTCTCTCTTTCTGCTTTTGTTTTAGGGCAAGTGGGGCTTAAATAGCATAGGTTTTCTTCTCCTTTGCATTCCAAAGCCTTCTCCTTTTTCACCTAAAGCAGTGGTTCTCAACCTTCCTAATGCCGTGACCCCTTAATACAGTTCCTCATGTTGTGGTGACCCCCAACCATAAAATCATTTTCGTTATTATTTATTTATTTATTTATTTAGTTAGTTAGTTAGTTAGTTATTTCCAACATCAAATAGATTGGAAACACTGCCCTAAATCACTGCTCTGGATAGACTTCTAATGCCTAAAAACTGGTAACCCTCCCCCCTTTTTTAAGCACAGAAAGCGTCCATCAATGCCAGAATTAAGGCAGTAGTTCTAATTCTGAATGTTGGGTTTCCACAGTTCAAAAAGCCAGTCACTCCCAAAGGCAAGGCCAAAACAGCCCACATTTTACACGAGGCGCAGGGAGGAAAGGACAGGGAGAGAGGAAATTTGGCGGCGGCATAAGCAGACACATTTTGTTTCACTCCCTCCCTTCCTCCCTCCCTTAAAGGGAGTGTGGACGCTGAACATACAAAAAGCGAGGATTGCAAGACAGTCAGGGCGAAGAACACAACACATGCATGTGGCAAGCGCCAAGGGTCCACGCACAACAAAAGCGAGAGGAGAAAGTCATCCTGGCTATTTCTGCACTAGACTGTTATAGCACTATCATTCCACTTTCACCATCCTATGGAATCCTGGGGTTTGCAGTCTGAACCCCAGTGCAGGGGTCTCAGAAGCACTGCTCCCATTAGCTGTGAGGCCACCTTCTTTTAAAAGGGGGGCAGGATTGAGGAGCGGCGACCCCTGTGAAATGTTCATTCGACCTCCAAAGGAGTCCTGACCCCCAGGCTGAGAACCACTGACCTAAAGCCTCATCATTTGCTCTTGTGTCATTTAAAAGCATGGTTATAAATATCTTTTGTATCCAAGTAACCAGACCATGTGACCTAGGAAAGTTCCTCACATCATCAGTCTTATAAAATACATCACTTTTCAGACCCCCTTCTCTTCTTCTCCATTTTTGCTTCTTCTTCCTCCTTTCTGACTACACTTCACATCTCCATCAAGAAGATGGTGAGTTAAGAATGAAGCTACTATCTTACCTGATCTATTTGTTAGCTAGTTAGGATGTAGGCTCCCCAAGGCACATGTAAATGTAAAGGCCATTAGTAAACTTTTGGAAGCTGAAACTGCTTGCCTTGTTTTGTTTTCTTAGTCAGTTTCAGTTCAGGGAAGCCACACAGAGATTGTGGCATGTTTTTTTCTGCTATTGTGCTAAAAGAAGGCTGATTCCTAACAGTTTTAGCTTTCATAGAATTTCCCAGAAAGGGCTAAAACCCTGGGAAACTAACTCCTATGGGATCATATTTCTTCACCTTGTTCTTTTCTAACTCCGACTATGGAGGATTTTGGTGAAAACTTGACCTAAACTCATATTTACTGGGATGGTAATTTTCTGTATACAGAAATTGTTTTTTCATGAAGGATCATTCAGCTGCCACTGAAAAACTAAAGTGGTAGAAGGCAATCAAAGACTGGCCACCTTTGTCAGAATTGATTGCATACCTAAGAGATTGTTGGGGGGAAAAGTCAATTATTGGTTTTAAAGGTTAAGCTTATTGTTATTAAATGTGAGGCAGTGTTGTGATAATGACAGACATACTTGAAGAAATATATCTTGTAGATTATCTTAGAACCAAAAGCTGGTGAGTCAGAAGTCATTTATATGTATTTTTGATCCTTTTTAAGTTTACTTGAGGTTTAGTTCAATCTAGTATTCGTTTAGATGTTAGAGCTTCTTTGTTTACTTACTGTTTGTCTTTGTAACGTTGTTTTATATATTAAATATATGTTCAAAATATTTTTTTAAATAAGATTTGCTAGATGTCCATTTGGGAAGTGTAATGTTTTAATATGGATTATAGCTGGAGTGTGATGTATCAGATGTATGGTCTGTATGCAGCCTTCAGGGTGGGCTTCTGTGTGGCCCTTGGACCCCCCCCCATGCTGTGAAACACTAGCAGCTCATGAGAACCTCTTCCTCCATGTTGCAGTTGCCATTCTTCTGGTCTCTGAAGGAGACAAGAGCAGCCAGCATTTGCTGAACTTAGTTCTCTTCCCCCTGCCATTGCCTTTTCCTTATGTGCCATATCTTTTTTAGACTATAAGCATGGGGGCCTGGGATTGTTTAATTATTTGTAAGGTGCTCTTAGAGACTTTTTGATAGAAACATAAGGTATGAGTACTCTATATAAATAGATACACCACAGATTTTCAGCCCCAAGGTTTTTTGGCTGGAAAAAAAAATGAGTCTAGGATAGTGGTTTCCAATCTTTGGTTCTCCAGATGTTTTGAACACCAGCTTCAGAATTCCTGGTGGCTGGCCAAGTTGGGACTTCTGGGAATGAAGCCCTAAAGCATCTGAAGGATTCAAGTTTGGGAACCAATGCTCTACAACCTTTCACTGACTGCTGTGAGTTTCACTTAACTGTAATGTTTCTGTAAGCACCACATGACTTTGTGTTGCTTTCCTGCCACGGACTTGTATAGCCTCTCATGCTAACCAAGTTACATTCATATATATGTTGCTTTCACTCCTGGTTACTAGTGGTCACACACATTAGGTAAGGGAAGGTGTGTGGTAAGGGAAGGGCCAATGTGGTGTTGTGGTTTGTGCATTTGACAACAACCCTAGACACCAGGGTTCAATTTGTTGATTGGCCATGGAAACCCACTGTATGACCTTGGGCATGTCACATACTCTCAGCCCCAGAAAGCCCCATGATGGTTTCATTTTAGGGTCTCTATAAGTCAGAAATGACTTGAAGGCACAGAAGAAGAACAACCAGGGAAGATTCATTTTCCTTCCCTACCACAGGATCAGATATTTGCCCATGAATTGCAATGTGAGAACTCTGGATCATGAGTTTCTCCCATGGACAGCCGGATGGAAGGATCTGGGTACAGCTCCAGATTATAGTTACCACCAGCAGAGGCAAAGTGGAGTCTTGGCAATGCTATGGGATAGTTTACCACTACAGAGCCACTCAGCTGAAGCATAAAGAATAAGTGGGAATCATTTGATGGTTCTTTTCAAAAGCTAAGCTTCTTACAAAGGTTTGGGACAGAAAGAAAGCAGAAGCAATGCCTTGGCTGAAAGCCATGTCTGATGGCCTGAAAATAGCATAGTGGTGGCACTGGGGGAAGCCTCAAGTATCACAAAGGAGAAGAAAAGCAGAGACAAGAGGACACAGCCTTTGAAAAATTGTCACCTGTCTTACATATAGTCAGTTATCATAAAGGACTTTGGCTGGCCCTTGTTGACCATTTCATAGGCAAATGAGATCACCAAACCCAAAGGGAAGATATTTGTGCCTAAAACAGATGCAAGTGTGCATGCATGAGACACTTCACAGGCAACAGCCTGTCCTATTGTTGCTCCATTTCCATTTAAACAAAGATTGTGGCCTCAGTCTTACAACCATTCAGCTTAGCATAGATGTCTGCACATGGGTCAAAGTGGCATTGAGCCATATACTTACTGAATAGCTCATGAATCCACCCCACATGGCCATTCTGTGCTTTGCACTGGGCAAGCAGGGTCGAAGAAGTGTGACAACATCCCCATAGCCAGATGTAAAATGGTGACATCCATGCTGAGATCTTCCAAGGTCCTCCAGGGGTCTCAGTGCTGCTTCCCTTCAATCCTGCCTGTACATAGCAAAGCATAGAATGGACATGGGAGTTGGCTTCAGAGGCTTATCAGTAAGGAGTTTTTTGGGTAATGCAGAGGGAAGAAGAGACTACCAACTCCAACAGTGTCTTAAAAGGACATCTGCATGGGTAAGGGAAACTTGTGTATGTCCATAAGGTGTCCATAACAGAATTTTGGCTTGTATCTGCTATAGAATTTTAGCTGCTTGATACCACTTTGACAATTCTAGTTCCAACATCTGGAATTCTGGGATCCGTAATTTGGTACTTGGGATTCTTCACTAGAAAACCCTAGCATTGTAGCTCAGAGGACTGGACTACAGCTGTTGAGGAGAGAATTCTAAGCACCTTGACAATTCCAGGATTCTAGAAAATGGAGCCATAAATGTTAAAAATGGTATGGCACATCACAGGTTCAATATTAATTCTTCATAAAATGAGTCTTGACAATCAGAAACTTGGGAAATAGTAGCAGAAGACAAACCTTTGGGTAACAACAAGATAAAAATAGCTATTTCTGGAACAACCCTTATCTTGTAAACAAGTCCTGTGATATAAGAGCTGATTTTAGCGATACTTTTTTTAAAAAGAAACTCAAATGAGTCAATAGGTGTATGAAGCAAGCAGCTTCCTCTTATTGCTAGAACATTTTTCTCTCTTGAAATATCAAAACATTCTGCACAGGAAGATGTAGAACATCACTAATGACAAGTAGGTTTTGGAAGGATATAAATCAACAAAGATTAAGAAAAGTGAAGGTGGAAACATGTCTATGCTTTAAAAATGGGCTGGACTGCTCTTCCCAGCAGCTGGAACCAGCATAGCCAATAGTGAGAAATGCTGGGAACAGCAATCCAGCAACATCTGGAGAACTGCATGATTCTCTACCCTGTTGTAGACAGAAAGCCACAATTGTGCCAGAAGGGTGGGGTGGGAATAGAAAATAGCCCAACAGCTTCCTCTTCCCAATGTGTTTGATCTAGGAAGTTAAGTAGGGTCAGTTCTGTTTAGACCACCAATGAATACCGGGTACCATAGGCTACATTCTAGGCCATTTCCGCACGAGACTGTTAGAGTGCTGTTATTCCACTTTCAACACCCTATGGTGTTTAGGGAGGGGCCTTTAGAATTCTCAGTCAGAGAATCATTCCATCATTCCACAGGATGTTGAAAATAGAATAATAGCACTATAACAGTGTAGGGTAGAAAGGCCCTCTGAGGATGGAACTGGAAAATGCCACCTCTGAGGATTCCTTGCCTAAGAAAACCCTATGAAACCCTATGAAATTAATGTCAACAGGGGCACACAGATGCATACAAAGCAAGCCCTTCAGTGTAGCCCTTCAGATGTTGTTGGATTGCAGCTCACACAGCTCCCCACCAGAAGCAAAATTCCCACTGATTTGTCTTTTAAAATATGAGAAGTTCTGAAGAGGAGAGAGTAGGGACTCTTTCACACCATACAATTAAAGCTCTGTGATTCCACTTTAACTGTCACAGTACCATCCTATGGAATCCCAGCATCTGCATTCTGGAATTTAAAATTCTCTACTGTGGAGTTCTAGGGCTTCACCAAAGTACAAACCCCTATAGGACGTAGCCATGGCAGTTAAAGTGGAATCCTAGAATTCAGAAGTGTGAAAAGATCCTAGGAAAGAGGTGGGACGAGTAGGGGGACAGGATGAGAAAATCAGAGAGAAAGATAGCTGTGAAAACTTTCTAACTGTTTTGCAGTTGAAGGTCATGAACTCCTGGATGTGTAAGATGTTGAAGACTATTATACTGGAGGGTGGGTGGACAACTGTGATGGGTCCAGGAGTCAGATTTCTTCCTCTGGATCCCTCCAGAAGCCACACTTATCGCCCAAGATGCCAATGAATGAATGAATGAATGAATGAATGAATGAGCAAATCAATCAATCAATCAAATCACTACCCAGAAATGGCTGTAAGTCTACCTTTAGTTTTGAAAAATAGATCTTTTTGATGCTGATCAGTATAACCTATGCAATAGCTGATTCACCACTCCTGGAGGCTTCCAAGAAAGACTGCTAACCCTCTATGGACAGAAAATGAGAGTTTTTTGGGGGGAATCTGGGAAGGATGTCAGTTGTTGCCAAAATAGCCCCATATGGCCCCTAAAAGCCACACTTTGCCCACTCCTAGGCTAGAGAATGGTTGTGGACAAAGCATCACCTTCTCAATGCTGTTTGATGGCAGCCCACAGAGACTATGGTGGGGTGCTGTGTGAGCTGCAATCCAGCAACATCTGAAGGGCTACACTTTGCCTACCCCTTCCTAACAACTAACTCAGAGCCTGAGGTTATAAAAGTTACATGACCTATGAACCTACTGGATGTGTAATACCAGGAACTGTAGTCCCCCAAAGTAATTTTTTCATGCTCTGGACAACATTTCCCTGCGGCAACATTTGGTAGGTGAGATTGGATTAGTGCCAGACCATGGGAACAGTCTTCAGAGAGGATTGTCTGTCCTTATTGATCTTTTCTTGGTGGAGATCTTGAAAAGCTTTTGAGGGAATTTGAGATTTCTTCTGGACATTGTTTGAAAAACACTGCTTTCCATCATTCCATTTGCGTCTCAATTCAACCTGAAGCATCCGTTTTCAGAGAGAAGTCTTTCAGGACTGGAAAATGAATTGTATAGCATGTACCATGACATAGTTATTATTTTAATAAAAAGACAGGCACACACCCTTCTCACCCTTTTCTCTCTCTCCTTCTACTTCTACTCAGGACTGGAGGATGAGCAGAAAGAAAGGCAGCATTGTCGCAAGAGAATTGGGAACAAGCCGTGAGTGCTTTTTACAGAACTCATAAAACATTTTGATCATTTGAGGTTTTATCTCTATCTCCTACATTAGCCATTTAAATTAAAACATTTATAATTAATTGGGCCAATCGCTCCCCATCCCACTCCTTCAGCTTTGGGAGATTTGGGAGAGTATGAGCAATCAATAAATGTTAGTTTCTTAAGCAGTGGGATAGGTATTCCATTTACAGACATTTCTTTTCCTGCTGGGCATGAATCAAGGGCAGACAGAGAGCAGCTTTAACATGAAAATCAATTGATAAGGAGAGACAGAAGAGTGCATATTTTCCAGAATGTCAAAACCAGGGGAAATGGGAAAACATTGTTGGGAAGGGACCCAAAAGGCAGAGACAGAAAGAGATGAGATAGAGAAGAGAAAGAGAGAAAAGTCAATGTGCAGTAGAGATTATTGAATGGGTGGATATCAAAGGAGGATACAGCGAATTTCACTTTTTTGTATCTGTGAAAACAATGCAGTTCCTAATGAAGGATGATGGAAGTAGGATGCAGACATGGAGAAAAGAGACATGAGTTCGAATGCTTGCTGATGTAGGAAGCTACCTTGCTGACCCTGGGTGGGCCGTGTGGGGAGGAACATTATTTTCCAGTCTAACCTATCTCAGGATCATGGAAGGATAGAATAGGAGCTCCCATGGCATGAACTGCCTGTGATCGAAAATGAAAATGTAAGATTCAGTGTCTAGCATCAGGAAAAGATGTTGCTCTTTTACCAGATGAAATCACTTGAGGACCCTGGTGGATCCCACTTGATGATGTTATTAATCTGCTTCTGGGCACAACCAAATGCTTCTTCATTCCTCCCACTCTCCATCAGCCATTGAACAACCATAGGACATGGCTGCAGAGAATAAACAGTGATTCTGGAAGTGGGCATTGAGAAGAGATATGTAATGTAGCTCTTCCTGTGAAACTATAATTGTAGACTGTGCCATACAGGGTCTTTCCCAATGTTTCCATGATGTCTGATCAACATTGCGGCTAGGGATAGGTGGCCATCCTTGAATAAAAGCCAGAACTCCAAACATCAACATCAATGGTCAGCAAAGTCCAATCACATATATAAAGGGACTTAGCTATGCAAATAACATCAACCAAGACTGGGGCCAGTAACCCCGAAGTTCTGAATTCTCTGGGCCAATGGACCAAAAGCTGCTTCCTTTAAATTTTTAGCTCCTCAGGGCAACTAACAGATCTTTCGTGGAGAAGCATTAGAGTCAGATGAGAGAAATGGCTTGCGATAAGTGAAGGGAGTGGAGAAGGAGAGAGAACAGATTGGATGTGTCTGTGCCATTGCTGTAAAATTATATGATGGGAGTTCCCACTTTGGGCAATTGCATTCTTAGAATTAATTGAAAAAGTTTTAGAGCTCTCAGCGAGGGGTGGGTGTGGGTAAGTAATGTGCTCGAGAAAAAGCCCATAAAAGCCTAAAGCCTCCAGCATTTTCACTCAAGTATTAAATAGAATCATCTGTAATGGAAGGAAGCTAAATAAAATAAAATAAAAAAGAGAGTAATAAGCAGAAAGAATGGGTGAAGGGGAGTCTTTTCTCTTCGGTAATTCAAAGGAAATAGAATTGATCCTGCTGGGTTTCAGTTTGTCATTCGGTAATAAGCATTTCCTGAGCAACAGGTAGGCAAGAAAAATCAAGCTCTTTCAATTACTGCATCATCCTGCTAGGCACTCCCTGTAGCTGCTCCTCGGAGCTATTGAAATCATCCAACTATGATAATAATCATTTACTAGTGAGATGACCACCAAACGTTGGGGACATATGAACTCTACAGCAAGGATCAGCTTGCCATTGAAAGGAAAAGAAAACAAATGCTGAATGATGAGGTGGTGAGAGAAGGCTAGAAATGGCCTATGGTTGCTGATGTCAAAATGACCCTTTGCTGGGCAAGGTTAAACAGCTTGTTATGCGCTACTGGTTTCCAGGTGAATGCTGCATTGCAGCAAGTGGGCAGACAATGGAAAATATCACCCATACCAGGGTGGGAATCACAGGACCCTCCAGATATTGCTGCACTGAGATTCCCAGAACCCTGCACTAGTGATTGTACTGCTTAGAGCTGCGAGGACTTGCAGTCTAAGATGGCTGCAAAAGATCTGATAGTTGTTTGATTCCCATGGCTGTACTATACACTCCCTTGCAGACCAGACTCTCTCATCTTGCCTTTGTCTTGCTTGCAAAGATGTAGGGCCAGCCTGGGAAAAGTGTAGCCCATGGGCCACATACACCCTCAGGGCCCCACATTTGCAGCCCTGGAACCCTATTGCCTCATGGGTTTTGGACAATTTTCACCTAGAACCCACACAGCCCCCACCAACACATGGGAATAGGGCCATCCAGAAGCACCGGGTTTCCTCTCCCCACAAACAATACCCCAATGAATACGAGGGTGATTTCAGTCCTATTTTTGGAATTAATTTGAATTGCAAATGGGGTAGGAACAGCAAGGGGCACATGGCTGAAAAGTGACTCCCACCACAGTTGTCTACCTGCATTCTAGGAACTATACTTCCATACATTATCTTCTCTACTCCATCAGCTGTGAATCCCTGAAACCACACAGAACTCTTCTGAGTTAAGGGGCCAGCTGTAATTCACATGGTAGGTGTCACTTAAATACTATTCACATGCCTATTAGAATCACTGATGAGGGACATGTGAAAGGGATCTAGGAGTCTTGGTGGACCACGAGCTGAACATAAGTCAGCAGTGTGATGTGGCAGCCAAGAAAGCCAATGTGATTATTGGTTGCATCAATAGGACTATGATGTCCAGATCAAGGGAGGTAATGGTACCACTCTATTCTGCTTTGGTTAGACCTCATCTGGTGTCCAGTTCTGGGCACCTCATTTCAAGAAGGGCATAAACAAGCTGGAGCATGTCCAGAGGAGAGCAACCAAAATGGTGAAGGGTCAGGAAGTCATGCCCTATGAGGGCGGCTTAGGGAACTAGGTATGTCTAGTCTGTAGAAGAGAAGGTTAAGAGGGGACATGGTAGCCCTGTTTAAATATTTGAAGGGATGTCATGTCGAGGAGGGAGTAGGTTTGTTTTCCACTGCTCTAGCAACTAGGACAAGGAGCAATGAATTCAAGCTGAAGGAAAGGAGATTCCACTTAAACCTCAGGAAGAACTTCCTGACAGTCAGAGCTATCCAGCAGTGGAATATGTTTCTTCAGTGTGTGGTGGAGTCTCCTTCTTTGGAGGTTTTTAAGCAGAGGCTGGATGGCCATCTGTTGGGAGCGCTTTGAAGTGTGTTCCTGCATGGCAGGGGGTTGGACTGGATGGCCCCTGGGGTCTCTTCCAACTCTATGATTCTATGGGCATCTGAGTCATACCAAATGACCCCTAGCTCTTATGAGGAAGGACAGGGTATAAATTGAACAAATAATAACAATGAGTCAGACTGTGGTCCATCTGCTTTAGCATTGGCTGCATTACCTGGAAGAATTCTTGCCAGACTTTGGATGAGAGTCTTTCCCAGATCTCCGTTGATATTCTGAACTTTGCATTTGGATCTTTCTGTACTCGGAGCAGGTGATCTCCCATTGATCTGCAGCTGGGATTAAGCTTGAAATTAAAGAAGTTATGAAAGATGTAGAACCTATATTGGGAATGGCTCCTGTTGGCTGAACTCCTGCCTCATGGAAATGGAGCACAATGTTATGCTTACAGAGTTACACAGCATTTGCACAACACTACCTCCTTAGTGAATACCAAAATTGCACATCTGCAGGTACAGGCACATATTCATGGGAAATTGTACAGCAGTGCACAATGCACATTGGTATGCATTATGCATCCATGTGCAATATGCATCCATATGCACTGTGGCCCCACTTGCCAAGCTACGCTTTTGCAGCCTTGATCTGAATATGCTTATTTATTTACTTACTTTATATCCCCCTGTTCTGTCTCAAGGGACCCAAAGCACCTTATGCTGCACATTAAAACAAAATAGCTAAATATTTTTTAAAAAGCGATTTTAAATTTTGAAAAAGTTCTAAACAACAATCTACTTAAAAACACTAGTTAGAACAGTTAAGAAGACATTACAATTTATGACATATTAAAAGCCAGCACACTGATTGCACCAGTCCAACCAGTTAAAAGCTGAAGAGCTGCCTAAATAAGAAGGTCTTTGCCTTTGCTTCCTCCCCACTGACCCCATTGCAATCAGTGGGATCGGTGGGCAGCTTAGACATGGATGACTTCTTTCTGCTCCTAAGATGTGACAGAATGACATCTTTTGGCATTGTGTGTTTTCCCAGGCAGAGTGACAGAATACATTAACACCAGCATGAAGCCATCACACTAGTGCTGTAGCTGCTTCTTTATTTAGAGAAGGCAATTGCAAGACATAAGAGTTCCATTGACTCCTGCTGATGGAGAGGGGGGAGCAAAAACACCAATAATGCACCATTCATCATAAAGCTTTTTGTTTATGTTCCACGACTCAAGTGGTATAACAAACACCTGACAATTGCACCCCCTGCTGCCGGCACTTCCCACTCCAAGTAACAGCCATGATGTACCTGAGAACCTGTCAGGGAAACAGTGGGGACACTGTGATGATGATCGAGCCATTTGTGGAACCGAGGAGGCCAATCTGGAAATGGGAGCTGGAGGAAAGCATTAATCAGCCTGTGAATTGCATGCCACAGATGCTTATTCAAGCAGTACTGAATAGTCCTGAATTTCGATATTATCTTATAAAAATGCAATGATAGCAAGTTTTGAAGTTTGATTTCATTGAGATGATTCTACCTGGAAATACTGTAAGATGATGAAATAAGTAGAACCATTTGTTATCTTAGAAGAAAAGATAAGAGAATTTATAGTTAGCCTAGATCCAAATTTTGTCAGGAGGAGGTCAATGTATCATAGAATCATAGAATCATAGAAAAGTAGAGTTGGAAGAGACCCCAGGGGCCATCCAGTCCAACCCCCTGCCATGTAGGAACACCCTCAAAGCACTCCTGACAGATGGCCATCTAGCCCCTGCTTAAAGACCTCCAAAGAAGGAGACTCCACTACACTCTGAGGCAGCAGATTCCACTGCCGGACAGCCCTGACCGTCAGGAAGTTCTTCCTGAGGTTCGGGTGGAATCTTCTTTCCTGCAGCTTGAATCCATTGCTCCTTGTCCTGGTCTCTGGAGCAGCAGAAAACAAACCTTCTCCCTCCTCTACATGGCATCCCTTCAAATATTTAAACATGGCTATCATGTTCCCTCTTAACCTTCTGTAATGATGATGAAAGTTTAAGAATGATTATGTTTGTATGTTTGATGACTTTGTTTTGTTTTAAAGGTTATAATGTTTATTTTTTAAAAAATAACTTTTTAAAAAACAAATAATAATGACTGAATTCGTGTACCAGACATGGGGAGCGTAGTGCTCTGCATGCACAAATCTTCACTTCTCCTCCCATTTAGCTGCCAATCCCAGGTAGCACAGGTAGAACCAATGAATGGGTATGGTGAGGTGACAGTAGTAATGAGTGTCTCCCATCCTAACCCTAATTCTTCAGAGACAGAAAGAAAAGAAGATCAATTCTTGCATTTCGAGAACTGCAATGGGGGTAGATAGAAAGCAGTCCCTACTGCTCAGTTGCTTCCATCTATGGCCATTTAATGGCTGTAGCAGCTAGGGGTAGAAATAATGTTAAAAAAAATTGGAATATGATCTAAAATGTGTTTTTTAAGTGTCAGGAAACACTGATGAGGACAATCTTGGACTGATGAGAATCTGCACAGATTGGGACTCAGTTTGTGCAAAATTCACATGTGTTTTTGGGGTGCGTGTGGGAGTGTGCAGATAACAACATTGTCTGACTTTGATTTCCAGCAGGTCAGTGGGTAGATGCTCCTGGCTGTAGCTTTGCAGTGAGGAGCTATCAGGGCAAAAGTGCCAGCTGGCTGGATCTCTGGCTGGAGAAACTTCTCCTGAATTAAATGGAGGATCACTTACCGGGGTTTGGAATCCCCGTTGCTTGATTTTGCTTTTTAGTAAACACATTATGAGTGAGAAGGACCGAGGGAGTGACACCTTTTATCCTTGATGTGGAATGCGGCAGTTTGGATCTGAGGATCTGATGGCCCCATACAGGTAACCTGCTTCTTAAAAAGAAAATTCTTAAATAAATGTTTGAACTTACAAAAGTGAAAAATTCTTCTGATTAAAATGGAACAGTAGAGCCTCTCCAGCCACCTTCTGGAGTGTATGTCTTCACCCCACAAAATCAGGATAAATAAATTTGAAAACTGTGGGTTGATGTTTTTAAAAGAATTAAGGACCCAAGTGCATATATTTTGTTGATAGATTGAATCTCATCTTATTTGTAAGATTGAATTGGACTTTACGAAGGAGAAATCATAGCGTAAGAAAGTATGGAGGTTTGTTCTCTGCTGCCACAGAATGTAGGACCAGGTCTAAAGATTTTAAGTTATAGGAAGGTAGAGGGTAAAAGCAATGGAATCAATGACTTAAAGAAGTGGTGGGGGTTTCTTTCCATATATGTCTTCAGAAAGAGTCTGGATAACTACCTGTTGAGGATAGTCTATCTGGAGATACGTATGGTTCTATATGATTCTATGAAACCAAACTACTCCCCAAGGGAATTTCTGACCTGGGAAAAAAAAAACATTTTCAAATTATTTGGGTGGAAAATATGGAGTTTAGGGAGGTTCGGGGTACATGGGCCACATGTACCCCACTCTCCCCTGTGATTTATAATTTAGTGCACTTTATCTTTTCTGGTGAGAAGGTGCAAGACTCAGAGGAGAATGCTACATCGATCTCTTTGGCCCTATCCTTGCATGAGCAAACATCTAAAAATCTGTGAATAAAGTAAACACTGATGATCACCCTTAAAAGTATGGAAATCATTTGTGAGAAGAACTGCCACTAGCCATGCTCACTTTAGAGTCAAATTTAATATTCTGTTTTAGTTATACAAGGCACTCTCCATTACCCTGTAGGAAGATTAGCTGCCAGTTCTCTCTATTAATAACTATTGATATAATGAGAGGATGCCCGTGAGTTCTGACAGCTACAATGGGAAGTAGTGTGTTGCTATGAATGTGTTTACTGCATTTGGCAAATATAGTTATTACCAATGTAGAATACTATACAGGTTGGGCAAATATAGAAATATAACCATTTCTAAAAGCACCTGGACGCAGAGTGAACTTTATGGCATGAGGGAGAGTCTCCAAAATTGTATTATTTATAACACTTTTCTACACAGAGAATGAATTGAGCTAAAAGGCTTGGCTGGTAACGTAGATCTTTGGCGCGACTTTAGCTAAAGTTCTTGGAATCTGTCAGTTTCATTTTTCCAAATCTCTTTTTACCAGAACTCGGGCAAAGTGGAAGCTTGGCAGGGGCAGAGAGATGCCACCTCTGTACAATTAGTGGAGAGGCTTCTAGAAGAATCATTGCCTGGCACATAAGTGTCTGCTACAGTTTCTTATGGTGGGAATGGGGATGAATCATAGAATCATAGAAATCTAGAGTTGGAAGAGACCCCAGGGGCCATCCAGTCCAACCCCCTGCCATGCAGAAACACCCTCAAAACAATCCTGACAGATGGCCATCCAGCCTCTGCTTAAAAACCTCCAAGGAAGGAGCCTCCACTACACTCCGAGGCAGCAGATTCCACTGCCGGACAGCCCTGACTGTCAGGAAGTTCTTCCTGAGGTTCAGGTGGAATCTCCTTTCCTGCAGCTTGAATCCATTGCTCCTTGTCCTGGTCTCTGGAGCAGCAGAAGACAAGTCCTCTCCTTCTTCTACATGACATCCCTTCAAATATTTAAGCATGGCTATCATGTCCCCTCTTGATCTTCTCTTCTGCAGATTAAGCATACCCAGCTCTCTAAGTCTATACTCATGGCTTCCAGGCCTCTCGCCATTTTGGTTGCCCTCCTCTGGACTTGCTCCAGCTTGTCAATATCTTTCTTGAATTGGGGTGCCCAGAACTGGACACAGTATTCAAGATGAGGTCTAACCAAAGCAGAGTAGAGTGGTACCAGTACCTCCCTGGATCTAGACACCATACTCCTCTTGATGCAGCCGAGAATTGCATTGGTTTTCTTGGCTGCCGCATCACACTGCTGACTCATGTTCAGCTTGTGTTCTATGAAGACTCCTAGATCCCTTTCACACGTTCTGCTATCCAGCCACATGTCCCCCATCCTATATTTCTGTATTCTTTCACTCCAGCTTTTAACCTGAACTCAATTAATGATTGCATTTTTGAACGGAAGGCTAGCATTCTGTTGCTGTCATGCATGTGTGTAAGGCCATTTCCATCCTACACTGTTGTAGTGCTATTATTCTACTTTGAACATCCTGTGGAACGTCCTCTGGGGTTAGTAGTTTACTGAGGCCAAAGAGCTCTCTGGCTGAGATTTCTACTGATATAGCTATAGCGATATAGATATAATGATATAGAAGCTACTAACCATCCCTGCCAGTCTCAGTACAAAAACAGAGACCCTTCTACATCTATCTTGAGGACATGGTTCCAGAGTTTGGAAACTCCCTTACAGTTCAGACTAAAATCCTGGAGCAGATTCATCATCCCACTGAGACAGGAGACACCAGACACCAGTAGGATCAGCCTAGCTGTTACAAGAGAGCCAGCAAGATTTGTATGACTTTTCTGCAGGTCATAGTCTATATACTATGCTTGGTCAAGTCAGCACAAGAGGCAGAGGTGTGCATCTGTTTGGCAGCACAACAGGGAAAAATTAAACCATGGAGGGTGTTGTAATTTCAAAGACACTTAAAAATGTCGAATTAAAATAGTGGGGTTTTCTTGCATGATTCATGAGATTCCATGAATGGAACTGACTTATGGAGGAGGGGTCCCTTTTTGCGAGTTTGTTCCAGGTTCCAATAACAGAAAATTCTGTCCCATGATAGGTCATTGGGCTGTCGCATGGGCAAAATACTGCCATTTCTCAGGATAGGCTATCCACAAAAGAGGATTACAAGAGCTTTCATTACAGAAGCTTTTAGTCTGTCATATTTTAAACAGCATAATTGGATTTGTATTGAATTTTAATGGGATATTTTATATCTGTTGGAGACTTTGCTCTCCATCTGCCCGAGATCTTCTGGCGGGAAAGGCTACACTGGTAAAAATAGAAATAGAAAGTAGTCCTTTGGAACTTCGCTGAAAGTCAATAGCATTCCTATTTGGGGATACGCTACTTGGGGTTGATGCAAGTTGATGTAGCAAACCACACATTTGCCAATTCAGATATAAATTGTAGCAGATTGGCCTGGTTAAACGAAGAGACGGAAGATAACACTGGTTAGAGGCAGCTAACTTTCAGATAAGGGTGTAATTCTTCTCTAAGTTTGTAATGACTAATTTTAGCAATTTTCTTCCAGTTGTAAGACAGTCTAACCCTATTCAAAGTTTGGGGCTTTTTCTTCACAAAATTTGCACATCGTTGTGCTGTACAGAAAACAGGGAACAACCTTTTCTGTGCAGGAAACAACATTTTCTGCACAGGAAATAATATTCCTGCAGAGAAATATTATCTTCTGCACACAGAAAAATGTTGTTTCCTGCATAGAAAGTGCCATTTTCTATGCAAATCATGCACATGTGAATTTTGCACAGAATAGATCTCCAAATACATTCCCCCCCCCCCACAGGAGACAACATTGTGTATGCAGGAAATATGTATGTTTCTTGCAAATTCTGAGCATAAGAAGTCCTGAACGATGAAGATTCTCATCAGCTCAGGATTCTTCATGTTAGGGTTTCTTGACACTTGGAAAGCATGCTTTTCAACATTTTTTCAAATATTTTCAACTATTGTTTCCAAGATGCCTTTGAGAACAAGTAGGAAATGAATGGGGCAATGCCTCTTCTTCCTCAGGGAAGCCCTTCCAAATAAATCGGGGATGGTCACTGTCTCTGCTGTTGCCATTGAAATTTAGCAACAACTATGGACATTCTCTGTAGGGCAGGAGAATGACACAGAAGTCTCCCCACACTATAGAGAGCTGAGAAACAGCAAGGGAAAGCTTTGCTTTTTATTGCTGAAGGAAATCGCTGGAAGTGAAGGAAAGGGAAGGTAAATGGAAAGTGAAATCCTTTGTGTCTCCAGTGTGGCAGCATATCAGGGGTGACGTGGAAGCCCCAGAAGGTGCATCAAAGGTAGCTTCCCAGACATGTTAGGCAGGAAGAGGAGAAAAAATCTACTCAGTGGCTGCTTCAGGACTATGGAACTGCCTCATTGGGAGGTTGATATGGCTTCATCCTAGCTCTCCTTCTACCACCAGGCAAAAACATTCTTATTCTGTCAGGCTGTTAGCAACTGACAAATGTGGGCATTTAATGGTGTGATGTATTGTTGATTTGTTTTAACGTTCTTCTAATACATTTTAAATGGTATTGTTGACAGACACATATCCACACTGATGTTTTTGTATGTGTTTAATCTGTATGGCTTACCTACATACCCTAAAGGCGCTAGATCCTATCTGCTCTTGGAAGCTAAGCAAGACCAGGCCTGGTCAGTACTTGGATGGGAGATTGCCAATGAATACCAGGTGTTCTATGCCATCTTTTGGAGGAAAGACCTGGCAAGACCACCTCTGAGGATTCCTTGCCTATGAAAACCCTATGAAATTCATGGGGTTGCCATAAGTCGACAGGTGACTTAAATGCACATGCAACAAACATGCATACACATGTTTTAATAAATCGTAAGCTGCCTTGAGTCAAATACTGAGGAAACAGTTGGGTATAGAAGGAGATGAAGGAGAAGAAAAAGTTGTTGTTGTTGCTGGCTTATCTAATATATCTGCTGCAGGCCACATGTGACTCACCCAAAGCCTATTGGTAACTTACATATGTGTGTGTAAGTTGTCATGCAGAAGAAGCTGAATACTTTCATATCAAGGTCAAGGTTGCAGCAGTGCAATTGCACACGTTGTATCAAATGTGCATCTGGTGAGCATGCATGCGGATGCGGATGTGCATGCCCAATCAGTTGTGTATTTGGTTGCATATTTGTGTGTTGGAGGAGCGGAGCTGAGCAACTTGGTCACTCAATATCAGGGCTGGAGAGCACATTTAATGCATAACTCTACATGTAGATGTTACCATACCCTACTACCTCTCTTGCGAGGTGTGCAATTTTCATAAATTGGACTTATTAATGACTGGAGAAAATGCTTGGGGCCACGCTGGTTGGAGACCATGTTCAGGGTTATGCTGGCCAGAGATGTGTTCAGGGTCATGGAAGTTCACATAGACCTATACGGAAAACCTGAAGCTGATGGGTTCATACTACTCCCTTCACCATTTCAGGCTCCTGGCATTTTTGAATACAGTAAAAGAAGAACTGCTCAGACTGGTGATCAATCAGTGTTCATCCCCTGATCGTATCCTATGGAGATCTTCCCTATATACCCTACCTGATCAACATTAAGAGATCATCATGAGTCCCATCAATATTTGTCAGTCTGGAGTTAAGCAATTGGCTCATTCCAGACCCCTTTGTCAGTCCTGTGGGAAAGCCGTTACAGCTTTGTCAGTGCATCTCTTCAGGGTGTGAAATGGGAACATTTTTACTTGGTATCCATTTGACTACTCCTTTGGATTTTTTCAGCTTTCATCTGCTCAATGGGCTTCACTTTTTTGCTTTGCTGTTATTTACCTGAGATAAGCCCATGCTTTCTAGTGGATTTTCTGCATTAATCATCTCTACCTGGATTGTTGTATAATCCTGTGAAAACCTTTGCCTGCTGTGGTGACCTTAGAAAACCTGTCAATTTGTCATTTGCTCCTGATATTCCAGTGGAACATTTTTACTTGGTATCCGTTTGACTACTCCTTTGGTTTTTTTTCAGCTTTCATCTGCACAGTGGACTTCATTTTGTGTTCTACATGTCACGTTTATACTGTCCTGTATTATATTTATTGTAGTTAATAGAATACCTTATCACACTTACTAGTATTTATAGTTTGTGGCTACATTTTAGCGACAGTTTGTTCTTCTTATTTGGTTCCTCCAAGCTACCCTCAGACATTGGTCATTTCCGCACTAACTTGTTATAGCACTATGATTCCACTTTCAACATCCTATGGAATCCTGGGGTTTGCAGTTTCAGGAGGGGCCAGCTGGCCCTTCCCAAAACTGCAAACCCCAGGATTCCATAGGATGTTGAAAGTGGAATCATAGCGCTATAATAGGCTAGTGCGGAAATGGCCATTGTTTGGGTCCCTCTGCTATGACCCTTTCTTCAGAACTGGTAACTATCCCCCTTTTCACCCAATCTCTCTGTATCCAACTTTTCTCACCTCATTTTCCAATAGCCTTCTATGGTTCTTAAGGGTGTCTGATTTCTCATATGTTTGTCAATTCAAGTAAAATACCTTGTTTACCTTTAACTGGAGTCCTCTCTACAGTTACTACTGGTATACATAGGTGGAAAGATCCTGCCATTATCCTTCTCTCACAGGCCTCCTTTGAACTATAATTCCCCCAAATTCTAAGGAAATACTGGCATTGCCAGTGGACCCTAACGTCCTCCACCTCTTAGAGTAATGCAGAGATTTATGTTACCCAGTCCCAATGTAGGATCTCAGACATACCATCCTGGCATATCAGTAGGAAGGAAGATGGAGAGGCGTGGATGAAGAGGATAGATTAAGAGTGACAAGGTTAAGAATTCCTTAAAAAAAATGCGGACTGGTCATTACAAGGGCAAACTTAATGGGACTGCAAAAACACATTTTGAATGGAGCCTATTTAGAACAGAGGAGGTATCCAGCCATTCATACATAGACTTCAACCCATTCCATCCTTAGATGTCGCATCAAGTCATTTCTAGATTGAAGATGAAAGCCTTTGTTCCTCTTTCTAGAACAATAGGAAATCTAAGACATAAAAGCGTTTTAATCAAGGGAATGGGAAGATGCACATCAGCTTGACAGCAGCCTTGTGGTTTGGGCTTTTTTTTTTGGTTTTTGGAGAAAGAGAATTTATGTAAATTAAAGCTTCACAATAAAAAAGGACATCAAAACTTTCCTTGTCAGGAAAGGAGAAAAGGGTTTTCTGTTACTTTCGGGGGGAAAGGCCACCAATTTCTAAGTTATTTCAGATTCATCTTGGAGTGGGCTTTCCTTCCTTCCTTCCTTCCTTCCTTCCTTCCTTCCTTCCTTCCTTCCTTCCTTCCTTCCTTCCTTCTTTCCTTTTTTTTTAAACATCATCATGCCAATTGTTAGAACACATTTGTACGACATAATTATATTAATCTCAGACCTCTTTAATTGTCATGGCTCCATCCTGCGGAATCATGGAATTTGTAATTTATCAAGGTCTTTTCAGGTGCTATTAGAGCACTTAAATGCACTTCACCACATTGCAGTACCAGAGGAATTTTCCAAGAAGGAATTTTAAGTCTCTGTCCAAACTACACATTCCAGGATTCTGCAAGATGGAACCATGGCAGTTACAATGCTATCAAATGGCTATGCCTGTATAGTGTAGATCTGTTGTTAGTGGTTGTCAAGAGTTTTCTCTTAGCATTAATAATATGGGAAGGAAGGATGACAGGACGAGACATCGCAGTTCAGATCGCCTCTACCTGCTTGGATGTGTGTGTGTAAGTGTGTGTGTTACCCTGTATGTTGGGGGTCCTGGAAGGGGCACCCAAATAACCAAATAAAAACACAAGATGGGGAAATTAAGCTCAAGCACTCTCTTAAGCTAACGAGAGGCAGGGTAACTTTAGCTAGGATCTTGTACCCTATGTCTACGGCTTCAGGTCAGAGAGCGTGGCCAGACAAGTTTTAAAGTAACAAAAATAACAGTTTTATTGTGGGATAAACAGCAAACAAGATGACATGCACACTAGCTAACTTGGAAATAGAAATGGGGAGTTTTAAGGGAGGGGGTAATACGATGCCTGGTCTCGTAGTCCTGGAGAGAAGGACGGGTTCTGGGAGAGAAAGCTCAACGGGGTTTGCTGAGGGGAGTTCACTGGACAAACCGGCAGCAAGGTGGGATGGAAGTCCAGGTTGTTCCGAGGACTTCCCAAAAGTGGGGACTCTTTATAGGGTGGATCATGCCTACAGGCAATGCTATGATCAGTGAGAACAAAGGGATTTTAGAACAGGACAAAGAAATTGGAAAAGGTCAGGTTTTGCATGATGGGTTTAGTACTTAATGACAATAGCGTGGCCAGTACGTTGATGGCCCGACATAAAGGAATGGCTCAGCTCTTGGCCATGCGGCTTTGTGTGAATGTGTGCCGAGCAAAGCTGGTTTGCGGCGAGGTTTTTCCCTAAAGCAACGGAGAGGCTTAAGTTGCCTGCCTGAAAGAGGTTTGGAATGCTTACCCATTAACGGCCGTGCCCAATTTGTGCTCGTCCGGTGGACCTCTGCAAACACGTGGAGTAGGGTGGCAGAGAAAGGTCAAGCAAAGGCCAAATTATTTGATATCAAAAGGATATCTAGTGCTCTCACCTGACATATCATAACTGGAGTAACACGTGTGTGTATGTGTATGTGGTGTTGGCACCAGGCAATTCTGCTATGAGAGAGCATGCCATAACGTCTGAAGGAGGGAACAGATATTTTCCTTAGGGACGAACTCAAATGTGGAAGAAATCTAGAACAGGCAAGCAAGCAGGAGACAAATTCTCTCCCTCCCAACCCTCTTGTGGGTTGCAACCCTCCCAGTGAACCAAAATATCTCCATTTTTCTGCAGAGTTCTTCTCAAAATCGCAACTGTAAGTGACATTGCTTTCCTTCCCATAACCATTTTGAGAGGATTTTGATGAAAATGGATGTATTGTGGAGGTGGAGGGTACTTTCACACACTTGAGGTGCTTTCTAGACGACTTTGAAATGTAAGTTGCTGAAAAATTGCACTATCTTTTTCATTTGGGGGCTGAGCAGCTTTGGGGACTGAAAAAGTGGGTCTAGAATAAAATTGCTCCCTGGTTTAGAATAAAACTGAAAGTAGATTCACTGTACCATTGAGATGATGACAATGTTCACCTGTTGATACAGCAATAGGCCAGGGCCTCCCAAACTTTGATCCTTCAGGTGTTTGGGACCTCATTTCCCAGAATTTCTGAACATCAGCCAAGCTGACTGGGAATTCTTGGCTCTGAAGTCCAAACACCAGGAAGATCAAAGTTTGGGATCCGCTGCAAGTTATTTTTGTGTTGAGGGGATACCTCTAGGTTGGGGATTTAACTCTGTTCCTTCTCTCCTCCCCCGCCCCCCCACTTAAAGTTCATTTCAGAAAGTACAGAAGTATCCTAAAGTTTTATAAACCAAGGAGAGGGATGTGTTCCCTGGCTTTTTTTCCTGTTGGGAATATTTCTGGTGGCAATTGCTTCTTGGACAGTGGACGATAATGAAAAAGAATGCAAGGTGAGACGGTGAGCTTGCGAGCAATTACTGAGATCGTTCGGCAGTCCATTTGATCGGGGGTTCACGCTCCCTCCTTCTCCCATTTCCTGGTATCTTTTCCCAGGCAATACATTTGGAATTAAGGACAAATTGTAATTACTTTCAAGAGGTAACAAGAGCTTCTGAAGAAAAAGAAAGTGATAGATTCCACATTTTATGAGAGCTGACAGGGAAGATTATTTGTGTTGCATTAGAACTGGCACGTTGTCAAACTCCGAAGGCCCTAAAGAACACCTCCTTACCTTTGTCACCAAGGAAGAGTGGACAACCAGACACTTTAAAAAATCAAACCAAGGAAGGGAGTGTATCATCCTTGCTTGCTGCAGAGCCCATGAAACAGCCTTATTGTCTGTTGAACCCTTGATCATGTGGTACTGGATACAAGTATGGGCTAAGGGCTGGCCCAAGTCATTTTGCTGCCTGAGGCGAATCAGGACACGGGCCCTTTCACCCCTCCTGAATCATGGTGCATAGTACTTAAAGACAGCCAAGCTATTTTGGTACATTCAGCAGAAAAACCCATAAACTCCTCTCTGCACATCTGCATCTCTGAGGGTAAATATACAAGAAGAGCAAAAGTAAATAAATGGCAGAAGGTTGCCCTTCTGTGAACCACAAATTTGTGGTTTGGGTGGTTGTGTCATTCTTCCTGATGGTACCTCTTTCCCACTGAGGTCCTTTCTGCACTGCACTGTTATAGTGCTATTATTCCACTTTCAACCTCCTGTGGAATTCTGGGGTTTGTAGTTTCCTAAGAGCTCTTTGGCTGAGAATTCTAAAGGCCCCTCCCTAAACTGCAGAACCCAGAAATCCATAGGATGCTGAAAGTGGAATAATAGCACTATAACAGGGCTTTTCTGCACTATAACAGTGCAGAAAGGCCCTAAGTTCCAACAGGAGAAATTAATAGGAATCCTATTCATGTACATTCAGGCTGAGGAAGAAAGGTTATAGGGCAAAGGGGAATCATGCATCTGTCCAGATTTCTTGGACTGTATTTTCCAGGAAAAGCAAAATTGTATACCTGGGTTAGTCATTAATTGACATGGTGTCTGTAGTCAAGAAATCAGAAGAAGGCTATAACTTGGAAGTTCACTATGGAGGAATTGGATCCTCAAGTGTAGAGATATAGCATTGAATACCAAAACCAAGACCATCATTGCCATATGTTTCCAGTTTCTCTGTATTGTTGTGAAAGCTGTACACTGAAGAAAGTTGACAGGAAGAAAAGCAATGTTAAGTTGAACTGTGGTGCTGGAGAAGAGTTGAACAAATGCCATGGATTGTTAAAAAGACAAATGAATGGGTCCAAGAATAATTTAGGCCCAAACTCTCATTAGAAGCCAAGTTGACTAAACTGAGGCTATTGAACTTTGGACATATCAAGAGAAGACACGGCTCACTGGGATAGATGATGATGTTCTGCAATATGGAAGGGCAGTAGGAAAATGGGAAGAGGGCATTACAAGCAGATTGATGCAATCAAAGCAGCTATATCCCAGAGTCTGTGAGAGCTGTGGAGGGTCGTGGATGACTAGGGCTTGTGAAAGTCTCTGATTCATAGGATTGCCACAAGACAAAGTCAACGACATCAAATAACAACAAGGAGAAAGTCCCAGGAGACCTAGCCAGCATAGTCAATGGTGAGTTGCTGAATGTTTGTTAACTGCTGGATGTCTGTAACTCCATGATAGAACACCGGCTTTGCATGCAATAGATCTCGGGTTCAGTTCCTGTCATCTCCTGGTAGGACTGAGAAAGACTCCTGCCTAAACCCTGAATTGCTGCTGCCAATTGGCATAGACCATCCTGAAGTACGAGACCAGTTGTCTGACTCAGTATAAAGCAACATCCTATGCTCCTATATAATTTTTTTAAGCATACAAATTTCTTTTATTTGTGTTACTTTAGCCTTATTTTTTTTAAAAAAAAAGAATACCAAATGGCTTTCATGAGAAGAAAATAAGAAAACCACCAAAGATGTAGTTATTACAAGACGGAGCAATGAAAACAGACCCATGGCAGATGATTTCAGAAGAAAGGTAATGCCAATCAGCCAGGCTAAAATTATATTCCAAAGCTTGGAAAACAATGCAGGTGCAGATGGATCTTCAGATAACCAGGTGTCATGTTGCCTAGGGTTTGAAGATGACAACCAAAGCTTTAATTTAGGCATTAGAGGTCTAACAGTAGATCAGTGCGATTGTTATAGAACTGGTACTTTATGTTCTGCCCTATGTATCCCATATGCCAAAGGACTGCTCTGCGACATCGGAAGCACTCCAGTGGGAGCACTCTGCACCATCTGGAGTTTCTGAACCATTTTGAGGCAGCCGAGTATAGATAACCTTACGGTAGTCTAGTGTACATGTAGCCAGGGCCTGCTTTCTCCAAACAGGGCAGCTGGTAAATCAACCAAATCTGATATCCCATGTATCTTCATAGCACTGAGTCCAGGAGAATCTCTATGCCATGAACAAGGTCTTTCAGCAGGAATGGAATCCTGCCCAACACTAGTCTCCAGATCAGCAGATTTCTCCCCTTTCAGCTATTTCATTTTACCTGGCTTAAAACTCAGCTTCTTTGTCCTCATCCATCACAAATGGCCTTTAGCCAGTAGACACCTGTTTGAGGTTTGACTTTCCAGTACCTCCCTAAGAATAGATGGAAATGAGAGATAAGCCCTTTACATGCAATGCA
This sequence comes from Ctenosaura bakeri, assembly GCA_948474755.1. NCBI lineage: Eukaryota > Metazoa > Chordata > Lepidosauria > Squamata > Iguanidae > Ctenosaura > Ctenosaura bakeri. The sequence continues at coordinate 197,069 of CAOLHI010002428.1, read as the reverse complement.
CCCAATCCACCATGAGGACAAGAGAAGGACGGGATCAGGATGATGCTTATGCATGACATTGTCCCAGACCCATCCTTCTCTCATCCCTAGACAGCTCAATCACGCTGCAAATTTTTGATGGCTTTTCCTTGTCAGTGACCAGCAATCGTGCTGCCCTCCCACCTCGTGTCTGCACTTACCTTTGCTGCAGAGGTCCTTTAAGCATAGTGGTTGTGCTTCCTTCACCAATGCAGCCTGGGACAGTGCCCAGCTACACTTCAGAAGGAAGTGGCATGGCCATCGCACTTCCTGGTTCCTGCAGGGAGCTGGTGCAGACGAGAGCGCTCGTTGTGCTCCTCTCTCTGGAGAGCCCCTGACGCCATCATCTCTGGATGCTGCCAGGACAGAGGTAAGCTGCAGAAAGGGCCATAGAGTTAATTTAATCCTTTAATTCCTGATGACTTTCTGCAATGTTTCATATAGATGTCAAACAACACTGGAAAGGAAATAGAACTCCAAGGTTTATTCTGAACTTGTGAAATTATGTAACCTATAAGTTCAAAAGGTAGGTCCCTCAGAGCTTTGTCCCAATCATGCCATTAATTAAACTTCTGATATTATATTTGGTGTGGTTCAACAGGTTCAATGAAGGACATATTATTCAGGGCAAAAATAAGACATATTTTTCAGGGGAGGCCTCTTTTAAAAGCAAAATTGGCACCTATTCTCTTTATGCTGTCCATCTGCAACAATTTGTGCCTCTTGATACGCTAAACATCCTGTCAACAGTGATTATGATCCTTTTGCAAATTAACACTGATTGCATTACATTGGGGGCAAATTGAGGTGTGTGTGTGTGCCTGTATGTGTGTGCGTTTTTAAATAAGAAGGGGCGGGGGAAGGGTAATTAAGCGCCAGAGAATTAAAAACTGAAGGAGAAATGATGTAAAGAAATTAGTTTCAATATTAAACAGGGAGTTTGTATGAGACCTTTGCAGCATTTTGTCAAGCAAAACTAACTCGTTTATTTCGAATGCTAAAAAGGATCCTTCAATCAAGCTCAGGACTTCATTTAACACTGCAATGAATTCAATTGACCTTTGTGTGGCAGGAAAGCTGTGCTTAAGGAAGGAGGGAGCTGGCATCTTCTCTGAGTTACAAGTTTATCACAACTGGCAACTGCTGATGATGAGTAAATTCTAGTTTCTACTCTTCAGAAGAGTTAGGAATTGTGGGGCTAGGAATTGTCTGACCTCTGGACCACATGCACCTGTGACACTTGCCTTCAGTGTATCCTTCGAAGTATAGAATCCTAGAGTTGGAAGAGATCAAAGAGACCATCCAGTCCAACCCCCTGCTATGCAAGAACACACATCAAAGTACTCCCAAAAGACAACCTCTGTTTAAAAACTCCCAAAGAAGGAGACTTCACCACATTCCAAGGCAGAACATTCCACTGCCATACAGCTCTGACCATCAGGAAGTTATTCCAGGGGTTCAGGTGGAATCTCTTTTCCTGTTTGAATCCATTGCTCCTTGTCCTAGTCTCTGGAGCAGTGGAAAACAAGCCTGCTCCCTTCTCAACATGACATCCCTTCAAATAAACATGGCTATCATATCCCCTCTTAACCTTCTCTTCTGCAGACTAAACATCCCCAGCTCCCTGAGCCGCTCCTCATAGGGCATGACTTCCAGACCCTTCACTATTTTGGTTGCCCTCCTCTGGACATGTTCCAGCTTGTCAATATCCTTCTTGAACTGAAGTGCCCAGAACTGGACACAGTATTTGAGATGAGGCTTGATCAAAGCAGAATAGAATGGTGCTACTACTTTTCTCGATCCAGACACCATACTCCTATGGATGCAACCAAGAATTGCATTGGTCTTCCGATCCTAGAGAAAATTGTCCTCAAAATGGAGAATCATGCTCTCCAGAAACCTTCACATTCCACTTTGGCCCTCTCCGTTTTTTGTAGTCTGATACAGAGCCTTTTTTCAGTAACATAAACCACCATCTTAACACTACCATGGACTATCAGAAAGACAAAAAAATGGGTCCTGTACTGTACTGTTTTCTGTAGCAAACATGAGATTTCTGCCAGTTTTCAGTCTGAGGACAAAAAAAAGTTGCCAGAAGAAAAAAAAGTGTGATCCTCCACTGAAAAATCCCCCTTGTTGTTGTCCAAGATCCTACAGCAGGGCACAGTCGTGTAAATCTCTGCATGCAGAGATGTGCATTGACTGTGGCGTGTAACTTTTGTGTTGAATTGTACATCTGAATGTACAATTAAATCTACTTTGCATGTACACCTGCATATGTAGTGATGTGCTTTGTGTAATACCTGTAACTGTATAGGGATGCTCTGCATTAGACAAATTTGTTCAATTGCTTTTGATAAGAGAACATACACATGTGTTAGAAACCAACAAGATTCTGGCTGGTGGGTGAAGACTTGGATGTGTTGCTGTGGTGGAACTGAAGGAACTGAACCGAAGAAGCCTGGACACAACTTTCCTTTGTTGTTGTTGTTGTGTTGTTGTTGTGTGCCTTCAAGTTGTTTCTGATTTATGGTGACCCAAATATGGACCTGTCACAGGATTTTCTTGACAAGATTTGTTCAGAGGGGTTTTGCCTTTGCCTTCCTCTGAGGTGGAGAGAATGTGACCTACTCAAGGTCAACCAGTGGTTTTCTATGGCCAAGCGGGGATTTGAACGCTGGTCTGCATTGTCGTAGTTCAACACTGAAACCACTAGTCCATGCTGGGTCTATTTTCTTACATGCTTTATATTCTGCTTTTAATCAGCTTCCTCATATTCTCCAAGGCAGGCCCAATATCTGGCCCTTTTTTGTTGTTGCAATAAAACAAAGGAAAGGAATGCTTTGTCCTCACTCAAGGACTTTATCCTTCCTGCTTCATCTGGCATGGGAACAAACATTTCATTCTGCAAACTCACCATCAAGGAAGGGGAGGGGAACCCACGGAAAATCGTTCAGGCAACTGCTCTGCTCCCAGAGTAATTATTATCAGCTAATATGAGCTGAGAGTCCCCTATGCCTCTCCTTGCTGATTGAAATCTCATTTGTCTCCTTGCACTTTCAAAATGGAAGTGAATGCAATCACTACCCCTGGAAAATAATAGAGATTTGAGGCTCAGGGTCACCCTTGTTGCTTAGATAGACTGGGAAAGAGCAGACTGGGGACGGGAGATTATTTGTCAAGTAGATTCATTCCAGCGGAAATGGTCTGAGAGTGGCAAGTTGATCTTATGAAGACTTACTCACCTACTTACTTGATGAAGTCAATGGAACTTACTCACAGCAGAATTACAGAAGGGCAAATCTGTCCATTGCACTCCGTCTTCCATTAGGATTTTGTGAATTTGGGTAAATTTGGAAGAAAACCAATCTGAAATGAAATCATTGCCCATTCCTACAGAGTGGTTAAATCTGTCTGTTTCGCCTATTCCTACTTTTGGACTTTACTCTTTTTTTTTTTTTTTGGTAAATTCTGTTTCTTCTTCCTCTAATGGTTGTGCTTTTAACCACTGTTAATTCTTTTGATAGTTTAGTTAATTTTTTAAACTTTTGAATGATGTGAATTTTTTAGCTGCATCTGTTTTAACATTTATAAGCTACCTTGCATCCTTTGGAAAAATAACAAGAATAATGATGACAACATTTCAAGTAAGGGCCATATAAAAGGTGTTACGGCTAAGGAGAAAGTGGATAATGGGATCAGCACCCCCCATCTATAGATTATCCCCTCTAAATGGCTCCCTCCCACCAGATATTGCCCTAAGAGGGGAGCCTCTCCTTTTTCCTTGTAACATCTGGTTGTAGATTGACTGATATCTTCAGTCGAGGAAAAACAATGACACCAATAAGTGGAAAACCCACACCTACAAAGAGATTGAGCCATCATCCATAGCAAAATAACTCACAAAGGGGAGTTATTTGCAGCATCAATAACAGATGCTTTCCAGGTGATATCTGACAAGCTGTTAACATAGCAGATTGTGAAAAGGGATGTTTTTAAAGGTGATGGTTATGCAAGATTAATGTTGATTCAGAACCTATTAGGCACCCTTTATCAGATGCAAAGTTGAACCTTCATGCATTTGTTAAATAACAACAACAACAAGATGTGTGTTATCTGACTGTGCTGAGGTTAGGAAAAGGGCATGGGTTAGCAGAAAGCTTTAACTTAACTTCCTGTATTTCCTGAACAAATAAAGAATTCCTTTCCTCTTGCTCATGGAGCCGTACTATTGAAAACCACTGGCTATGTCCCCTTGGCTACCTGGAGTCATGAGCCATTGGAAAAAAGGGATGGGACACTTTTTCTCCTGATAAAGCACACTGTTTGGGACAAATCTATTGTATGTTGGAAGCTGCCTTGACTCTCATGGTGGTAAAATAAAATAAAATAGATTTTTGTTGGAGCAATGTTTGTCATTGTCATTTCTTTTTCTGTAAAAGATGGTATTTCAGAGGAAGTAAATGCATATTCGTTGCATAAGAAAACCCTATGAAATTCATGGGGTTGCCATAACTCAACAAGTGCTTGACGGCACATTGCTGTTGTGTTCCTTCATTCATTTCTGATGTATGGCAACCTTAAGGAGAGGCTATCAGAGGGTTTTTTGGGGCTGAGAGTATGTGACACATACAAGGTCACCCAGCGGGTTTCCATGACTGAGCAGGGAATTGAACTCTGGTCTCCAGGGTTGTACTCTCAACACTCAGACCACTAGAAGATGCTGTCTCTTGTAGGCGTGTGCACACACAAACATGCAGATACACATGAAATATACCAGGCAAGTAGCTCAAACCTGAGAATATTAGCTGAGTTCCAAGATGGTGCATGCACAGCATAAATGCTCCAGGTATGTAACTCTCTGCCTCCCCCCAGCAGCTGCCAACAGCCCTATCATATTACCAATTTCATAGAGTTTTTGTTTCCAAGATTTATTCATACAAAGTGTGCTACTGGATTCTTCAAACACTGAGAACATGTGATTTGCCCAAGGTCATCCACTGGATTTCTGTAACTGAGTGGAGAATTCAGACCTTGATCTCCTAGAGACCTAGTCCAAAAGGCAAAACATCATACTATACTAGCTCTAAAGACATTCTTTAAGTTAAGCAAATCATTTTTCATATGATCATTTGAAAGACCGTATCTCCTTGTATGAGCTTGCCAAAGTGTTAAGATCTGTGGTGGAGGACATTCTCTTGGTCCCACTACCATCACAGGCATGTTTGTTAAGGACCTAGGAGAGAGTCTTCTCCACGGTTGCTCCCAAGTTGTGTAACTTCCTTTCATGGGATGTTAGGTTGGTTTCCCTCCCTGCTCTTTTTCTGCCAGAAAGTTTATTTATGCAAGTCTTTGTTTTTTAACTTGTTGAACTTTTAATGGGGTATGTTGTGCCCGTGTTTTATTATCTTGTAAATGTGTTTTTTAAAACTGTTTTTAACTTGCGTTTTCTAAAGGAATTGTGGTTTAACTGCTCTTTAACCTTTGCATTCATGGCTTCTTTGGTTGTACTTTGCTTTAAGCTGCCTTGAACCCTGTGCTAGGAAAAAGGTGGGATATAAATTAAATAAATAAGTAAGTAAGTAAGTAAGTAAGTAAGTAAGAAAGAAAGACTGTAGTGAGAATCTAAGGCAAAGATCCTAGTGAACATCAGCGGAGTAGAAAGGCCCACCAGAACAGTAAGGTGAGATTGTCTCTGGTTGTCATCAATGAATGCAGCAAGTACCCATTTGGAAGATACAACTTCTGCTCCCACAAGAAGTCCAGGATGCCTCATTGTGCAAGATGCAAGAATTTCAAACAACTTGCATTATGGTCTGTCATGGAAGCAGTTGGACTCAATGGGACGCTGGCCAGAGTCAAATTCCTCTACAACCCAAACTGATCCACAAGAAAGTTCAATAGAGTTCAATCCACATACATTATAAACAGGGACCAGATACTTACAAAAGAGTCTCTGTTTCTAATACCTTTTCAAGTTACATAAGTTATGAGTGGTTTTCTCTAACAATAAACATTTCCAGGTTCTATCTAATGGGATTTTAAAAATTGTTAGCATGGGACCTTCAAGGTCATTACAAAGGCACCGAATTTGCCATTCTAGCCACTGCCAAAAGTAGTCTGTTTCACAAACTTCTCATCTCATCTGTTTGATGTCTTTTTAAATTTATTGCATGAAAGTTACCCCTAGAACTTCCTTGCAGAAAAAGTTTCACTGTCTACTGATCCATTTCTGGGTACAATTCAGAGTGCTGGTTAGGACACATAAAGCTCTATGTGGCTTAGGCCCAGACTAGCTGAAAGCCTGTATCTACCCCTATCAGCTTGCTTGAGTCTTACATTTTTTGAGTGAGGACTTCGTCTCCACCCCATAACCCTCACAGCCTCATCTGTTGAAGTGATGGGACGGAACCTTCTTGATAGGACTTGGAATTCCCTGCTTTTTTGCACCCTTTTCGACTTTCTTTTCACCAGCAAGCAAAGTCCATCTCATTTAAACAGACCTTCAGCCTTTATTTGCTTTGGGATAAAAGGTTATGCAATGGATGTGCTTTTTTATACATAATATATTCTTCATGCATTTTAATTGCACTAATATTTTAATACTTTTCAATGCTAATGCTAATGATCGATAGTTTAATGCTTTTCAGACTTTTGTCTTATTTTGTAAATTGCTTTGGGTCCCACATTAGGAGAAAGATGGGATATAAATAATAAAACATTGGTCATTCACTAATTGGTTGAATGGGTCTACTGAAGCTAGGACTAACCAACAAGACTAACCAACAAGTCATGCTAAGTAGTTGGATGGGAGGCTGCCAACAAATACCAGGTGATGTGGACTATATTTCAGAGCAAGGAACTAGCAAAACAACCTCTGAGTATTCCTTGCCTAAGAAAAGCCTATGAAATTCAAGGGGTTGCTGTAAGTTAGCAGACAACTACAAGGCACAGATACACAGTTATTCAAACTTGGATGGTGCATAACTGTTGTCAGTGCCTTTAGTGCATCCTTTTATTCACTGGGGTTGCAGAAACAGTGTTTGTTTGTTCCCTATTGCACAATGGGACAATAAGCAGACACATTGGCAGTTATACCATCAGTTCTACAATACTGAATTCAGCAAAGAGATGGTGTAAAATAATCCTCAAAAGTAGATTTACATTCTTCCACTAAGGTGGCACATGCCTCAATCAATATTCCTCACTTTGGGGAATATAATACTGGACTCCCATTTCCCTCATCCCCATGGGAGGTATTGGACTCCTAATTCTCCCTCATCCCTGTGCTACATGGGATGATGTGACTTGCAGTCCAACTGCAGTGGGCACCAGGTTGGTGAAGGGTAGCCCAGAGTTTTAACACCATTGTTATCCTGTCCATCCAGCACCTTCCTTCTGAGTTATCCTTCCAATAAACAACTGAGCAAATGCTAATGAGAAAAAAGTAGTTACAAAATATATATGGAGAAGCCATCTACCGTTGAGTGGGAAAGTCTGTAATTGCAAGAAAGATAATTGCCTTTTTGTAAGAACCCTATTCATAACCAACATGTATTAACCTTTGAGGCATATAGAAAAACAACAGAGAGGAAAAGGGGGGAAAATCTATATCTGATGTGCTAGCAAGAGGTGGGAGGGAAACAGGCAGAACAGCAGATTTTGTGACCCCCAAACACATACTTTGCTAGGCTTTTCACACATTGTCTGCCAGCAACTTCAGCTTGTGTTTTCAGTAAAGCCTAAAACAGGTTTTCCCAGCATCAGCCTTGGCTTAGACTTTGAGGATACAAGGTGTCCTTTCTGGTGGTTGACATTGCAACTCCAAGCACTCTTGCTTAGGAGCAAATGCCTCTGAAATCAATGGAATTACTTCTGAGAAAATGTAGTGAGAACTGGGCTGCAGCCAACTAGTCAAGGATAAAACCCTGGGGGTATTTCTTCCACTCCCCAAGAATTCTGTCCCCAGAATGAAATGCTCCTTCTCAAATTTCTAGCATGGCAGGCAGTGAGACACTGAAAATTGTTCATATCTGCAATTCTTCTGTTTGCTGCGCTGGCTTTGTTTACCCTTTTTCTTTGGATAAGGGCAATGGTGGGGGAAATGCCATCATTTCCCCCACTCCCAGCTAGATCTCTGGCTGCAGTTAAAAGCAACACAAAATAAAACAGTATTAATACTCAGGCAACATGGTCTTTTTGGATGTAAGGGGATGCAGTGCGGAATGCACAGTGGCTGTTTCTATGAATCAAGTGGGATGCTGAACACACGGAATAGGATGAAAACTCCTCCCTCTTCTGTTTGCTGAAGCCATCTTTATTTCAGACATCGCAGATTAATTCCAGTTTGGGATTCAGGTGCAGATCCCTCTAAAATAGCTGCCCGTATCCTCGTGCTGTCCAGATTAGCCTTGTTGGGTGAGAATGATGGGAGTTGTAGTACAACACACCTAGAATGTGCCAAGTTGGGAATATATGTATTAGCAGAACGCCCCCCCCCGCTTGTTCTCTGCCGTTGCTGCTTCATGAAAGAGGAAGGGAAATCAGGCTCAGTCCAAACAAGCACAGGCTGTTACTTAAGGACTGCCATGAAAACTGGCCCGATTCAGACCGTCTGGCTGGAATCCTGTTTTTGTCTTATTCGTGTGTAAATTCCCCAGTGTCAGCAATTGGACATTTTTATCCAATGCGGAACATCTGCATTCAGTTCAAGGTCATAGAAGTGGAGTTGCACATATGCAGATGAGCATTCAGTTGTGCATTTTGTTGCATCTTGTGTGTGCATTCAGTTCTGAACCAGTGCCATTCAGCACAAGGGTTCAGATCACAATCAGGTCATGACACCACACATGGAGATTTATGTAATGCCAGCCCAAAGCAGGCCCTCTGTGACTGTCTTCAAGTTTGTGTAATCACTTTTAAACAGCTGGGTTTCCACAGCCTGGTTCCCCTCCAAACTTGTTAGATTACAACTCTCATTATGGCCATGCTGATGTGGAATAGTGGGACCTGTAGTCCCAACACATCTTGAGAGCACCAGGGGCCATTTTACACTACACAACTGTAGTATTATAACAATAATTGTAATTAACCACCATGGTGGCCTCCCATGGGATCCTGGGGCATGTAACTTTGTTCTAAAATGATCCAGCAGAGTGCTAAATATCCCTCCCTAAACTATGAATCCTAGCATTTCATAGGATTAATGTATGACAGTTAAAGTAGAGTCATAGTACTATAACTGGGGGCTCCAGGTTGGAGCATTGTGTTGGTTCTTGGACCATGTTCAGTGGCATCATCATAGAGGAGTAGAGATGTCTGAATCTACACATGAATCAAGTCCTCCTTACCCTTCTCCTCCCACAGAGGTCATGATTCTATGAGCTTCTTACCTAGAGACCACAACAGCCATTGGGTCCAACCCCCTGTCATGCAGGAATACACACTCAAAGCACCCCAGCAAAAGGCCATCCGGCTTCTATTGAAAAACCTCCAAAGAAGTGGGGGTCCACCACAGTCCAAAGCAGCATATTCCACTGTCAAATGGCTCTTACTGTCAGGAACTTCTTCCTGATGTTTAGAGGAAATCTCTTTTCCTGTAGTTTGAATCCATTCCTCCATGTCCTGGCCTCTGGAGCTGCAGAAAACCAGCTTGTACACTAATAGCTTTGGTCCAGCTTGCAAAACTGTGGTTGAATCCTGTTGTTTAGTGCCAACTAGAGTAGACACATTGACATAATTGTTGAATTGTGAATCAACACATAGGAAAATCGAATTGATTGGGTCTACTGTAGTTGGGACTAACTATAGGATTTGAGCCTACATTTAAAAAATAAACTTTACAACCTTCTGGGTGTTTTGAGACTTCTTTCTGCTTCCTAAACCCGTTGTTCTACCTGTATGACTTCTAATATCTTGTTCTCTCTTCCTTAGCTGTTTCAGATAGGGCATCAGCAGAACCTAATCATATGTCCTTTATCATCCCTGTGGCAGCTGGTGGTTCCATATCAAAGAGAAGGTGAATCTGCTCTGGGTGTCCATCTAAATTTTCTCCAAGGTGCTGAATGTTATCCTGCTGAAAGGGCTCAGCATCTTTGATGTTTTGGACTAAAACACAGAGAAGCTACATCAGCCCATTGGATTATCCTCTCTTTGAATGCATATTCAGCAGGTCATCCTTCAAAGGAAGGAATTTTATTTGTGCCTCTTACTGGCTTTGGACACTGGCCAGGCCAATTGTGTCGCAGCCCTGGCACCAAAAGCCTACAGTTTCTTTGTCCACTCATACCATCCGTGGAATAAATGGCTCTTAACAGCACTTTCCAACCCATTCCCAGGTGATTGGAGAATGATGAGAAGTGAATGGCCTTTTCGAATTCACTCTCGCTGCAAAATGAGCCTCTTAGACTCACTTTATTGTGCTTTTTGGGGGCAGTAATTGTTTCAGCTGCCATTGTCAGGCTGATCTCTGAACTAAACCCCTGGTGGTACGGTCTTCCGAGAAAGGCCGTCGCTTTGCTTTGCCAGAACGTACCAGGGAGTTAAGAACACTGTTGCCAGTGAAATTTAGCCAGAAGCAATGCGGTTCCTGCTAAGGAGAAATATGCTCTGAGAAGACAGGGAAAGGTAACAAGACCCCAAACTCACCAAAAGGGACAGCTTTATTGGCCAACCAAAATGCAGAAAATATATTGTGCATCCTTTTGAAACTTCACGGGCTTCTTCATTAGGCAGAAATATAGGGAGAGAGATTTGTAAATTACCAGAGAAACTTCTCAGATGTGGAATGTGGGTTGACAAAGGACAGGAAGAAAATTAAAAAATATTAAAAAGTGGTTGAAAGACATTTTTTCAAGGGTTGAAAAACCCTGAAAAGAAGAACACTGGACTGACAGTGATTCTAGGCAAATTTGCAGATGGTTGTTTTATGCACAAAACAGCCATTTCTGTGCAGCAGAACAGTATTGTTAAAAATAATGATGACTTATTTGCTAAACACTTTTTTTCTAAGATTACTAAGAAATAAATGATTTTTAATATTCTTTCTGTTTTTTTTTAATGAATGTATATGGGCTAAAAAAAAGGGAAAAAAACACACCCTAAAACCATTTGGATTGGGAATGGAATGATCTGTTGATTTTGCTTTCTTCCATGTTTGAGGGTTTTTATCATCCTTACTATTGAATTCATGATAAAATCAGTTCGTTTTGAAAACTTCCTATAGAAAACTAATGGATGCGACCTTTTATCATCTGACCAAATTCAAAGGCAATAGCTGTTCTCAGTACGGCATACCTAACAGTCATGTAGTTGCTGGCTTGGATTTGTGTTGGGTAGTCCCAACTAGAGCAGCTCCACTGAATGAATTGCTCAATGGTGACTAACATGTAGGTAAATCCAATTGATTGAATGGCTCCTTTCTAGTCAGAGCTAACAATAAGATTTAGGCCGATGTGGAACTCCACTTATACAATCATGAACCATTGCAGGATGGCCAAGAAAACAAAAAAACAAAAACAACCTACAGCCACGTAGAGGAAGGAGAGGGCTTGTTTTCTGCTGCTCCAGAGACCAGGACAAGGAGCAATGGATTCAAGCTGCAGGAGAGGAGATTCCACCTGAACCTCAGGAAGAACTTCCTGACGGTCAGGGCTGTCCGGCAGTGGAATCTGCTGCCTCAGAGTGTAGTGGAGTCTCCTTCCTTGGAGGTTTTTAAGCAGAGGCTGGATGGCCATCTGTCGGGAGTGCTTTGAGGGTGTTCCTGCATGGCAGGATGGGGTTGGACTGGATGGCCCCTGGGGTCTCTTCCAACTCTAGATTTCTATGATTCTATGATTCTAAGAATGCATGCAATCAGGACACCAACCAGATTCTGACTTCTGTTTTTAGTGGATAGGTCAATTACTGGTTTGCATTTTCTCTTCCTCCTATTTTAACTCTGTGTTTCACTCATTCTCCTGGTGGTTATCTTCCAGGATACAACAGTGAGACTGGAAATACCTTCCTTATCCTGATGGAGAAACTTTCATCTTTGCTTTGTCCTTCTTGTAAACCTTCTGAGCAACTTCTCAGAAACAGTCAGCCGACACAGTCGATGTTTTTCAGTTGCAGTTTGAAAATGGGATACTTTGAGAACTCCCTAACTTATTAATGGAAGTCTCCCATCAGAATACAGAAAAATTAGACTCTCTGTTTTGGGGTGGTAGCATTTGGAGGTCAAATATCTTTCACTGTTGTGCATGCTTCTTATTCCCAGTACAATCTCTCTCAAAGAAATGTCAATTTTCTTTTCATCACCCAACAGCATGAAGGACCAGTGTTCATACTGGGGGGTGAGAGTGGGGAGACAAAGAGAGAGAGGGGAGAGAGAGGAGAGAGTATTGTCCAAGATTTAAATTGAAAATTGCAATCCATATTCACTCTAAAAAGGGACTGAAACAACTTGAGTGGACCTGAAAATGTCCTCATATTTTCTGGTCAGCAATTTTTAAAAAAATCAACATTCATTCTCTGCTTTACCTTTTAACAGGGAGTTATTTAAAAAAATCTGTCTTTCTTTCTTTCTTTCTTTCTTTCTTTCTTTCTTTCTTTCTTTCTTTCTTTTCTTTAATTATCCTGGAGGAAAATGGTAGTGATAAAGATATGACGGACTTGGCAGCCATGCATTGATGAGAAAACCATGGGTAGAATTCTGTTAGTAGCCTATGCACGCATAAGTGTGGCTTCCATGCACATATGTCTCCTTTTTTTGCTCTTGGATTGGGTGCAAGAGGCTATTCTCATTCCCATTGTGCCCCATCCAAAAGCTCCCACCTCCCCAGCTGTTCATCTCTGCTGCTGGCCCTTACTGATGGTGAAGATAGAGGATGGAGAAGGGGGGAATTTTAGAAGAGCAGCAGCTGAGGTTTGTTCTGAGGGAAGGAAAAGAACAGTGCATTCTGTCTAGGAGTTCACACTCATTTCCTTCTCATTACGAGCCCAGATCAACTGTACCTTGTCTGAATTGCCTTACCCCTCCCCTGTCCATAAATATGGAGCAGCAGTAGCAGCAGCCCCTCATGGGAGGCTTGAATGTTAATTGGGGCAGTGGAGAGGACATGCAATTGCACAGGCCAAGCATTATGCTACGCCTACTTGATGTATGGTCTTGGCCATTGTGCTGAGCTTCTTACATCAGAAGCTGAAAACTTGGTATGAGATGCACTGTGGATTCTACATAGGTAAACGCAGAATTTGAGGAGTGAATTTGAGCAGTGGTCCCTGCATTTTGAGGAGGGTTAGGGGCACAGGACTCTCTCCAAAGAGGAAAAAATGAAAATAACTCCCTTCCTGAGATCCACCTCCAATTCCCTTCTGGGGCTCCTCCCTCCTGTTCCCTTGCTGTGGCCAGAGGCAAGGGAATGAGAGGGGAGCCCTGGACAGGAGAAGGAAGGCTCACACAAGCCCCCCTCCCATTCCATTGCCTATTGGCTCAGCATGAATTCTCAGCCCTGGGGCTAGAGGCAAGGGAATGGGACTTGTGAAATGTAAGTCCCCAAGGGAATCCTGGCAAACATTGTTCCTGTAAGCATATCGGCATGCACTGAACATTTAGGCCCTTTTCTCACACAGTTTTTTTTTGCAGTCGCGCAATGCTCACCGGGCCCTCACACACTTACCTGCATGCGGTGCGCTGAACAAGCTGGCCCGGTCATGCTTCCTCCCTCCAGTGCAGCCTACAACTCCCAGACTGCACTGCGTAAGGAAGGGGCGGGGCGCTAGCGCGATGGTCACGCTACCAGGAAACGACCTGAGGGACGAAGGAGCGGGGAAGCGGCAGCGTTCCGGATGAGGTTTTTCACGTGAGACCCCCCCCCAGCCATGCAAATGGATAACGTGCGAAAAGGGCCCTTGACACATCACCTGCATGTGGATGAACACCTGAATACATAATAGTGCCGCATGATCAGCTCTGTTCCCGCACCTTCAACTGAATGAAGATATTCTGCATCTGACAATAATCTTCAACTGCTACTATTGGGTGAACTTATGCACATATAAAACACTCACAGGATTCTGGCCAATGTGTTCAGGGTTGTAAGGTAAAGAAACAGTCCTCCAAAATACAGATACAGTAGTACCTCCACATTTGTGAGGGCTCAGGGTGCAGAACCCTTGTGAAAGTGGAAGAACTGTGAATACCTCCCCTCCATGATCTCCTTCCCATTCACATCCAAAGCTCTCCCCACTGATTCCCTTGCTTCTGGCCCCAGCAATCCGAGGAGGAATTAAAAAAACAAAACAAGGTAAAGGGCTTAGCGGTACTTTCCTCTCATGTGGAGTAGAGTGGAGACCTGAGTTCTGGTATTCTAGCTACTTCTGGTTGCCATCTTGAGAAAAGAGAGTCCTCCCAGAAGGGAGGGATAGGAGCAGAGAGAGCACCTGATCAATCAATGGCCACTACACAGCAGAATGTGCAACCATATGGCAGAGAGAACACACTTCCAGCAGTGAGGGGGCTTTGCTCATCCAAAAGGGGGAAAAAAATATCAATTTTTAATCACAAGCCTCATAAGCCTGGGCTGAGGAATGCCAGGGAATGGGAGGAGGAGAATGGGGACAGAAACAAGCACATGCCTTGTGAATAATCACATTCTCAAAAGTGAAACCTTCAAATGTGGACGAAGGACTGTATATATGTTTAATTCAGTGCGATCTACATCCATATGGATATGTGTAGGTTTCTACTGAACATAAGTGCAACTGGGAGATGAATCCACTAAAGTTTTAGCTGATTAATTGGCTGAGTTAATGGTTAGGGATCAGAATTAAAGAGAAACCTTACCTAAGTCTTGAGGGTGTGCTATTCTAACATTTTATCATAGCAGGAAAGAAGCCAAGAAACCCCCTTCCTACTAAATAAATTCATCAAACAATGAAAGATAGTGTTTATTAAATTGCATATTACTTCACATTTCCTTCAATATCTAAGAAATGCACCTGTATGAAGTCCATTAAGTAATATGCAAACTTATTTAAATTTAATGCATTAATCATTTAATTGGTATAAAGGCAAATAGCTATTTTACTAAAGGTTATTTAATCAGCTGACAGTCCTAAATATAACATTTTGGTATTTAAGTAGGATTCTGGTTGCTAGAAATGGAGTAATGGAAACGAGGCAGTTTCAGTAACATTTCTAATGTATATAATTTAATTTTCTAAGTATGACTGTTCTGTAACTGCATTTCGTAATGGTTGTTTAAAGGGAAAGGAAGACATGAGGAATTTCCCACCTTCCTGGCTACTAACCCATTTCTTCACCAAGCAGGTAAATTGTCAATGTCACACCTCATTTAACAAGAAACTAATAATGATCAATAACTTGTGCTTTTTCTTTGCCTTCCCCACCTTTCCTTTTCTTCTTCTTCTACTACTCAAGTCTCTCTGTTATTAACCGAACTGGCAAGGTGCCCATATTGGGTCATTAGCAGAAACACATAGCCTTGCAGAGTTGATGAATGGCCATTTGTGCTTGGAGGTGCAAAGGCAGATTGCTGAAGACTAAATGTTAGTCTTGGGGATGGAAAGGAAAGGAAAATGTCGGGGAGTTGGAGAAAAAGACTGGGATGGGTAGCGAGTTGAGGGTGGGGAAAACTGTATGGAATCGTCATTTCTTTTCAAGGCACGCTCCGCTATTCAAAGGAGTATCTGCTCCTACTATTACAGTTTGCCTTCAAGATGATTATTAATCAGCTGAAACATTAGTTGATTACTCTCTCGGTTTCACTGATGTGCAGTGCAAATGTTCACATATCAACAAGAATGTAAATCCCACTGGATTCAATATATATTTCCACACATGGCGTGAGAAGAGGTTTGCACCGTTTCTTACTATATTTAAATAATGCGGTTTTCCTTCATTGTTTTCCACATAGCCACTCATTTTGATTCATTTTCCTGCAGAGGAGAGCAAGTTCATGCATCTGCACTACCTCATTGCCGGTCACTCCCCTGTATCTCCTTGCTCTGCCCCGGTGGCTGTGATTGGCTTTTTTCTTTTTTTGTCTTTTGGCTTGGTACATTTGTATGTATCTACTTAGGTACCTACTACCATCTTTGCCAGTGTATAAGAGGCACTTTTCCCCAAAAAATTGCCTTCTGAAAATGGGGTGCAAATACCCTAACTCCCCCTACCCAGGCAGATTGCCACCTTTGCCCGATCGCCACCCTCACACACCCCTTCCAGCCCGATTGGAGAGGTGCGTAGGGGTGGTGAGTGCACAGAGAGCTGCATGGGGTGGCCATCAGGCACAGAGAGGTGCATGCAGGTGGCGAGCATGTGCGGGGAATTGAATGGGGGGGCAGTGGTACTAAATTTGTTTTCCCTAAAGAATGCAGCCTGCAAATATGGTGTGTCTTACACCAGTGTGTCTAATACCAGCAAACACTGTATGTCCTACTTCCCATTCCCACAGTCCACCCACTGCTGCCCATCAATGCACACTGGTGCAAATGTACGTTTCCACACCACTGTGAAAATCCAAATTTGCTTCGATGTCAGAATGTGAAATGGATTTTTTCTGGTTTTCAAATACCACACTTTCCCATCATATGGGGGTGCATTAACTTGGGATTCTGTGTGGAACGACAGAAAATAAAGCAAACCTAATTCGCTCCCACGTGCAGAACAACTCAATGCTACAACGCAGTAACCCGTGTTAATAACCCCATGTGGAAAGGGCCATACTCTTACTTTGGATGACTGTGTCGTTCAACTACCATCCTGAACACATTGGCCAGAATCCTGTAGGTATCTTACACTTAGGTCATTTCCACACTACACTGTTATAGTGCTATTATTCCACTTTCAACATCCTATTTATATAGGAATTTGTAGTTTCCTGAGGCCAAAGAGCTCTCTGGCTGAGAATTCTAAATGCCTCTCCTTTAACTGTAAAACCCAGGATTACAGAGGATGTTGAAAATGAAATAGTAGCGCTACAACAGTGTGGTATGGAAATAGCCATAGCTTCCTATATGTGTTGAGTTATGTCCCCCTTAGGGAAGATCTTGTAATCCTTGTAGACTACATGACCTATAGCTTGGCTTGTGTTTGGGGAACCCTTGATTTGCTGTGTGCCTTGTGTTCCTGATTCTGCAGGATCTGGAAAAAAAAAACTTCCATATTTCTCTCAGTGTGGCTTATTGACTAGAGCACTGGGCATGAACCCTTCCCAAAGTCCCTTCTCTGGGGAAAAACCCCGTGGCAGGATTTAGGACCATGTGAAATGGTTATACTTGTGGAATCCCACTGACATGATCATGAACTGAACATGTCCATTGCATAACAGTGAAAAACAGACAATGTCTAAGGGGAACAATGTGTTTATGTCACCAACAAGATTAAGGTCTTTGTGTTTTTCCATCTGAATGGCATGGTCTGAGCAACTGCAATTGATGCATGCTTATTAATTTGAACAGCACCAACCCCATCATATCATTTGGACCTTAGAATTCAGGGCTTGCTTTGACCCAGCCATAAATCTCCCAAATGATACAGGCAAAGGTGATTTTCCAAGGCAGACTTTTTCAGAGTACCATTAACTTCAGGGATCTATCCAGAAACCAAGCATTGATGAAATCAGCTTACACAACTGTTGTCAGAAAAAAATCTTCCTTTGTCTCCCCTTACCACTGACCAAACTGTACGATTATGAAAAGAGCGCACTACCTTGTGAAGAAATGCACTGCAAACCATTATTCTAGCATCAACAGGATTCTCTTTTGATGTTTCCTAAAATATGTATTTTTGCTGATTTCATTTCCATCAGTTTGCCCCTAATATTTTGATATTATGTATAGCATTTGCCCAAACATTTCTGTGCACATGGCCCCCTATTGTATGCATTTATTACATTTTTTAATAATATAAACTACATTGCACGACTTTGAAAATAAGAATAGTATGGTATAACTGTGTTTCACTTTTTGTAACAGTTTGACATGTGTTAATTGTTGAAACTTTTGCAAGGAATGATCAGAGGGAAAGAACAAAGAAACTATAAAAGTAACTCCAAAACTAACTAACTGGATCAAAAAAAAAGGGTGAAATGGGAAGTTTCACTACACTCATAAAGTAATGGAGCCCTGGTGGTGCAGTGGTTAAATGCCAGTACTGCAGCCACAAGGTTGTGAGTTCGATCCTGCCGGGCTCCAAGGTTGACTCAGCATTCCATCCTTCTGCAGGTCGGTAAAATGAGTACCCAGCTTGTTGGGGGCAATTAGCTAAAAAACATATTGTAAACCATACACGCTATTTGTAATGTATAATGTATTTCATGCTGTTCGCCGCCTCGATCTGTGTGGAGAGGCGGGATACAAATAAATAAATAAAAAATAAATAAAAATAATTAAATCATACATTTGTTACTGGAAGAAACAAACTGATTGCAGCCAGTTATGTGTAAAAGTTTAAAAGTAACTGTACCATCAGTAGGAACAGCATATGGGAAGAACCTTGTTGTAAGAAACATCTTAAAAATCCATCCATTTTATTACTCAGCAAGGAAGAGGCTCCAGGGACTTTCAGTGTTACACACAGTACTCCATGAAGATTCCTAAAGTCAACAAAAGGTGATTGAATTCAGCGCAGCTATAAAAGCAGGAGGTATTTTCAGCGGGAACAATGAGAGGCAATTATGCTTATCTCAAGCGTTTTAAAGGAATTTTGCAAGTCCACAGTCCAGGTGCCAGTAATCAAGGTAAATTTTATGAAGTCAGAGTGAAATATTGGAGAGATTTAGATGTTCTAATTACGTGGGAGAATGCAGGAAGGGGGCAAGGACTGAAGCTGCTGATCAAAACTGCACACACACACAAAAAGACACTCAAGAGATTGTGAAGGATGAAAAGAGAGGGACAACCTGCACACCCTTTATATAATCACTTCAGAAACTGCAAGGCCATTGTGCAGCTCCAAATCTTAGCTGTGCCTATGCTGTAGCTAAATTTGCTAGTGTTCCATGGCCACAGGCAAGTTCCTAGGGTCACCTTGATGGAGAACACCATGTCCAAAGACTAGCTTCTGAGGACTGTGGGACTCATGATCATGGTATATCTCACCTTTGTGTTTATCTTCATCCATCCATCTGCAGTTCTGACTAGAGGTGTCATTCTTCACTAAGGCCATTTCCGCACTAGACCTGTTATTCCACTTTCAACATCCTATGGATTCCTGGGGTTTGCAGTTTAGGGAGGGGCTGGCTGGCCTCTCCCCAAACTGCAAACCCCAGGATTCCATAGGATGTTGAAAGTGGAATAATAGCACGATAACAGTCTACTACGGAAATGGCCTAAGTTTCTTCTAACTTTCCCTAATGAGAAACTTCTAAGGCCATTTCCACACTAGACTGTTACAGCGCTATTGTTCCAATTGCAACATCCTATGGAATCCTGGGGTTTGCTGTTTCAGGAGGGGTGAAAAAGTTTCAGGAGTCAGCCCCTCTCAAAACTGCAAACCCTGGGATTCCGTAGGATGTTGCAAGTGGAACAATAGCGCTATAACAGTCCAGTGTGGAAATGGCCTAAGTTTCTCTAATGAGGAATTGCAACAATTTCCTTTCAGCTATGAGAAAGTCTTAAAAAAACACACAGGTTTTTAAGGTCAAGAAAATTTGCACATGGTTATTTTGCACAGAAAACAGATTTTCTATGTGGAAAAAACCATTTTCTGTGTCGAGAATGAGATTTTAATTCAGAAATATTAATTCCTGTGCAGAACATGTTGCCTTTTTTTTTTTTTTAGCAGAAATAAAAGCTGTAATTGGGGATTTGTTTGGTGCAAAATTTACACACAGTTATTTTGCATAGAAAGCAGCATTTTCTCTGTGGGAAACAGCATCTTCTGCATGGAAATAATATTTCAACATAGAAATGTTAATTCTTGCTCTGAAAATGCTGTTTTCTGTGCAGAAAGTGCTGTTTTCTACGCAAATCAGCCCTGTGCAGATTTATACAGCACAAATCCCCAATTACACCTTTTGGCTGGAACAGAAAACAGCATTTTCTGTGCAGAAATTAATATTTCTACATTTAAATATTACTTTACAGGCAGAAAATGCTGTTTGCTGCACAGAAAAAATACTGTTTTCTGTGCAAAACAACCAACATGTGAAATTTTGCACAGAATATGTCCTGAATTGCAAAATTCTCATCAGGCCAGGATTCTTCTCATGAAGGTTACTCAAGAATTGAAAAACATATTTTTCAATCTTTCTTTGAATGCTTTCAAAGATTCTTTCCCTCTCTAGTTGGAAGAAACACTGGCAGGGTGACAGCTGCTGAATAAAATCAGGTGATGTGCCTGTTCGATTTCAAATAGAAATCTGCAAATCTTCCCCCCTCTGCTGATCTTTCCTTGAAAAGATTTAAATCAATGTGGCTGTACTATAGGATAGGTCGAAATACCCTAAAGGCACCACATCTCATCTGATCTTGGAAGCTAAGCAGGGTCAGCCTTGGTTGGTGTTTTGATGGGATACCACCAAGAAACAGCATGTGCTGGAAGCAAAACAGTCTCTGAATAGTCCTTGCCTGAAAAAGAAAGAAAGGAAAGAAAAGAAAAGGTAAAAAAATAATGGGGTTGTCATAAGTTGACAGGTGACTAGCAGGCACACACAGAGAGATTGGCCCTTTTCGCACGGGCCTTCTGTCGCGCGACAGCCCCGTGAGCCTCGCGGGAGTGGGAGTGTTGCTCTGCACGACGCACTCCCACTTCCGCCGGGCTCACGGGGCTGAAGCGGCGCGATCACGGGTTTTTTGATTTTTGCTTCAAAGCGAAAATCACCCGCGCTCTCTCAACGCTCCCGGCGCCCGCGCGCACTCACCTCCTGTGCGGAGCGTCGGGGAGGCAGCCGGGTCGCGCTTCCTTCCCTCCACCCCTGCAGAAGGAAGAGGCAGGGTGGGGCACTAGCGCGACGGACACGACAACCTCCTGCTTCGCACAAGCGGGGGGGGACAGACAGGACAGGCTCCTTTCTCTCGAGCGCGGGGGGGGCGGACGCGACAGGCTCCTGATTCGCCCGGGGGGGAGGGTGGCTCGCGCAACGCTGTCGGTTCCCCCCTCGTTCCTTCGCCTGCGGAAGGAAGGAGGGGAAGCGGCAGCCTCCCGGAGAAGGCTTCTTGCGTGAGCTGCCCTCCCCCGCTCGCGCTAGAAGCCTTAATGCAAAAAGGGCCATTGTAACTGTGTAGTAGGAAGTGGCCTTAAGAGTTACTTATCTACTTTTCAGACGTATGTTTTTAAATCTGTTTTTGGGTTAGGATGGGCCTGAAACAGCATATGAAGGCCAAAATGGGCCTCCTCAACTCTCTTTTCATCCAAAATCCCAATTTTTTCTCCTTCAAAAATGGTGTTCTGGTGGCATGAGCAACGAAGAACCCTCTTAAAGGTCACACCTTTGCTTGGGGTGCACAGTTCCCATCCCTGTTCTTGTAGTCCAATTAAAATCCTGCTCCTTCTTTTTTCCCCTTGAATCCTACCTTCAATGTCATGTTTTCTTCTGAAGGGAGGTCATGTAGAAGATGCAACAAGGATGTTTTCTGCTGCTCCAGAGACTAGAACACAAACCAATGGATTCCAATTGCTCTCCTTTCACCAGTAGGTAAAGATGTTTAAGCAAGTTTTTAACGTGTAACATTTAACCTTTGTATGTCTTTTGTATGATTTTGTTCTGTTCTACAGTGATGATTTTAAATTTGCATTTCAAATGTTATTGTTAGGTCTTAATTAATACTCCTGGATTCCACTCCAGGAGAAAGCTGGTATATAAACAAACAAACAGACATTAGAAAGATTTCTTTTTATTGTAAGAGCTGTTTGGCAGTGGAATAATACCTTGTGAGAAGTGCACCTACCCATGTTTAAATGTGGCAATAGATTTTCTTGACCATGTTTTATTGTTCTGTCCATTTAATCAAGGTACCCCTTTCCACATTAATTACTCCAATTTTACAAAAAATTCCAGGGAGATCGGAAAGACTTTACCGCTCTTTCCTGCTTGTGTTTTCAGATATACAAATTACAGAGAAGATTGCCAAGTTTTGTGCCTCTATCATTACTACCCATAGATAAATATTACAGGAGGATATATAATGTAGGAACTTAGATACTGTTGGTGCATTTAAAGTGTATGTATTGTATCTGAAATCTTACTACTCTAGTTTTTATACTTGGGATTTGCTATAAATACAGTGTACTTAGTACTCAGTGTATGTTACATGAATTTTAGCTCTAACTGTAATTCCAATTATTATTATTATTATTATTATTATTAGCCCTATGGTCGTAAATAAATAAATGAAAGACAGTGGAATAGACTGCCTTGGAACCATCCAAGGGGGACTTTCCGTCTTTGGAAGTCTTTGAACAGAGGTTGCATGGCCATCTTTCTGGGATCCTTTAGTTGTATATTCCTACACAGCAAAGGGTTGGACTAGATGGTCCTTATGGCCACTTCTGATAGTGACAATGGGCAGGTTTTTCCTGGAGCACAACAAAGGCAATAAGTCACACACCAGTGAGAGAGTCAAGATAGAAAAGGTAATCTTTTATTCAGCTTGCGGCAAAAGAAAGCTTTGACATCCAATGATATTTCCACAAATCAGATGCTCCTGAACATTCACATTTGCACGATGCTCCAGGGCCTGGCAGGCTTTGCTCACGCACTTTTTCATTTTCAGATTTAAGCTGAAAATGGTGCGCGGTCGTGCATTGCTCCCAGACCCTGCACACACTTACCTTGGGTGCGGAGCCTCAGGAGCTGGGCCGGTCAAGCTTCCTGTCTTGATGCAGCCTGGGAAGGTCCCAAGCTGCACTACAAAAGAAAGAGGCAGGGATCTTGTGTGAGCAGGAAGCTTGTGCAGGGCTGAAGAAACCTGGACGCAAGGGCCTCTCAAAAGAGGCTGCTCGTGCGAGCACCACACCCCAGCACCGAGAAAAGGTAGGATGCAGAAAGGGTCAAAGAAAGGCATAAACCTTTATGCTTTCCATAAGGAAATGAATTAGCATACTAGGGCACTTTCAAAATCCTACCTGATCCCAGTGGCATCCGATGGGTATCTCAGTAGAGGTTCTCCTAGGAAGGGAGAGTGACAGGAATGCTCTCTTCCACACCTGCTGCCTGTGGGAATCCAGGAGGCATGATGGCCACACCTCTTGCTTCTGCAGTGCAACCAGGTAGTATCCCAGGCTATGCTGGGGAAGGAAGCACACCATTGCATTTCCTGACCCTCTGCAGCTCAAGTAAGTGTGGGTGGGTGGCAGGAGGGTTGCATGATGACTGGTCATTGAAGGGGAGAACCCATGAGTGATTTGTGGTGTGATCACATCACCTGGGGATGGGAGAAGAATGGGACTTGGATGACATCATGCAGGACCACCATTCAGGACCATCATCTTCTCCCACTCCCACTTTGGGACAATGATGTCCTGTGGAAAGGGTCTAAGTTATTTCACTTCTATATAAAATCTGGTGGGTTTCGCGTATCAGAGCATGAACCTTGTCCTTGTTGCATAGCAGCACCCCTAATATATCAGTCACTTAATACCTATGTGTTGTTTATCCAAAGTCAGGTCTGCTTACATTCTGGGAGGCCAGCGCTACTGTCTCCTTTTGTTATCAGTAATATACATCCTATTCTCCTTGTCTATATGTCTCCTAGGTCAAGCTGCTGCCAGTAGGCAATTTAGGGGGGAGACCTGCAGAGATCTAGTTAATTGATTTCTTTATACTATTCTATGCTACTCTAAGTCTCATCATTCTCTGGCTTCTCTACCACTCCCAGCTCTCAGATTTGATGATTGTTTCTCTGGAAATGGGCACAGGAAATCACAAAGAAGCCACAACTTGATGTGAAGAATGGACAATCCTTTGTCAACATGCCAGTCCAGGACTTCAGGCCATTCCCCTATACTGTTGATATGGCTTGATAATTTCTGCACCAGACTAAGAGAAATATACCCATCCCATTGTGTTTCCATATCCTTCCACACAGCTTGCTCCTTTTCTTCAGATCAGCTCTTGCCTATTACCTGATAGCCATCAGGAAGGGAGTGAGGAGAGAGACATTCTCACAGCAAATGTCATTGACAAGTAGGTAAAAGCATTTGCTTGGGTTTGCTTTCTGCCCGCTCTCCTGCTTTTTTTTCTTGCTGAACCTTTGAACCAGATGGAATTTCTTATTTAATCAGCACCTTTTGCTTCCAATCAGCCTCAAAATGTGGCTTAAAGGCTTTGATGGAAGGCTGCTCACAGGCAGCTAATGGGATCCATGTTCCTCACCTCCAGTCTCTTCTCTATGCCTCCTATCAGGGCTTTCTAATGCATCTGAGGGGGAAAATACATGTGGATTTAGAGCATCGGCGTTGTGGAATCAAGTCTTGATTGGACCTGCTGGAGGAAACAGAGCCCCATTTTTCAGCTAGTAGCCTCTAGTCAAAGGCTGAAATGATGTCACTAGTCAACATTTTTGTGAATGGTTTTTGGTGGTGCCAACTTTCCCATCTCAAACTTCTCTGTGTTTTTTGTATTTTTCCTCCCCCCAAATTACTTAGCCTGAGTTCTAGCAGGTAGTCTGTGCCAGTACTTGCACCTTTTTCAGGACCAGGCAATGGGGGCAGAAGTGGGTCAGGCAATGTTGGTGGCCACTTCTCAAACCCCTTCCTTCCTTTGTGGCTTCTGTGACTGTGGGATTTTTTTCTCTCTCCTGCTTCCACCTCCTATACCAGTGTCATTATATTGGTGGACCATGCTGACACAGCCTGCAATCCCAAAGACAACAGATCCTGTCTGATCTTGGAAGCTAAACAGACTCAGGCCATTTCCGCACTACGCTCTGATAGCGCGATTGTTCCACTTTCAACATCCTACGGATTGGGTTTCAATGGGTTGTTCCCTGTTATCTAGAGCCCTTCATTGGCCAGATTTCATTTCTCTCTTTCTGGTTTAATAAACTTCCTGTAAAAGGGAAATAGAAGGGTGGGAGAATGGGCAAAAGGCAAAAGTAGAAGAAGAAGGAGAGGGGGCTGGAGAAAGAAAGGGAGGGAAGGAGAAAGAACATGCCCGGGTGGCGCAGTGGTAGAGCCTGGGTGGCGCAGTGGTTAAATGCCAGTACTGCAAGCCACAAGCTTGTGAGTTTGATCCTGCCGGGCTTCAAGGTTGACTCAGCCTTCCATCCTTCCACAGGTCGGTGAAATGAGTACCCAGCTTGTTGGAGGCATGTATAGAAGTACATGCTATTTGTAAGTTGTTCACCGCCTCGATCCATATGGAGAGGCGAGATACAAATAAATAATAATAATAAAATAAATAATAATAATAATGATCAACATAGCTAGAAGAAGAAGAGGTAGAAGGAGGAAGAGGTTGAAAGACAAAGCAAGGCAGACGGAAAGAAAGGACAAGTTAAATGTAGTCAATAAACATTGGGGAGTGGATGGAAGGAGAAACAGGAGAAGAGTGAGAAAGAGAGGTGAAATCAAGAATGGAAAGAGTAAGGAATGTAAT
The DNA here is from genome assembly GCA_948474755.1 of Ctenosaura bakeri. NCBI lineage: Eukaryota > Metazoa > Chordata > Lepidosauria > Squamata > Iguanidae > Ctenosaura > Ctenosaura bakeri. The sequence continues at coordinate 171,507 of CAOLHI010002428.1, read as the reverse complement.
GCCTAATTTGAGTCGAAGAAGAAAGACATTCATACAATGCTTTTTGCTAACAATCATTCAACATATGTGCTCTTCTGATCAAGAAAAAAAAATGTACTGTAGCTATGACTGTTTAGGATAGGGTAAGGCATGTGGAAAAAGAATTTGGAAATAGTAATAAAGCAGCAAAAGCCACAAAGAAGTACTATGCAATTGCATATTCAATGAGCTTTGAGGCAGTAAATTCTGGGGCTCGAGTCTCTGACGCTGGCATAGTAGACATGAGACTTGGTATTTCTACATCTTTACCAGCATCTCCTGTTGAGCCAAATTTCAGCAACAGTGAGAAGTGATGAGGTTGACTGAGAAAAGCTACTCAGAAGCAGACTGCAGCACTGAGATCCAGCAGCATGCCATTTTTTTAAAAAAACGGTCTTTCCAAGGCAACACTCTCACTCTGAGATTTCTCCTCTTGCACTGAGGACTGAAGCCATTTCCGCACTAGCCTGTTATAGCGCTATGATTCCACTTTCGACATCTTATGGAATCCTGGGGTTTGCAGTTTCGGGAGGGGCCAGCCAGCCCCTCCCGAAACTGCAAACCCCAGGATTCCATAGGATGTTGAAAGTGGAATCATAGCGCTATAACAGGCTAGTGCAGAAATGGCCTGAGTGAGAGGGGCCAGGCTGTGTGATCTGGGAACTCTAATACTCACCAGTTCTTACATGCATGCTAGTAAAAATAGGAAGAGGGAGGTACTTTCTCTTGGAAAACCAAAGATTATCTTCATCTCAATTGACTGGTTATTTTTTCAGGCATTCAGTCTGCTAGTCAGGATTTGGAGCCAATGAAGCTGAGCATTAACTTCACTAGATCTAAGAAAAGAAAGATAAGAAAGGATGGAGTATTTAATTATGTAAATATGAAAGAAGATATTCTTATCTTACATGTCAAAAATGACTGGTAGCCATGAGATTTTAATGATTGAAATAATGCATGTGTCTCTAGCATTAATTTTTGGATTAGGCACTGCCAATACCGTATCATTTTGCAAGTAGAGAGGAAGGGAATCAACACCAAGAAACATCATCTTAAAAAAAATAAAAACACTGCAAAGGGATTGACTATAAGAAGCTGCTGGTGCTTTCTGACCATGAAACGAAAGGATAAGTGGGTTTCCTAATCAAAAGCTAGCACTACCTGTACATATGTAAATCCTTTGCTATTTCAGCCTTATATGTAATTAGATTTCTTTCCAATGCATGAAAAAACAAATGTTTTTGCACAATATTTTTCCTGTATTTGTGTGTCTCGAATGTCCTGGAATATTTTTCAGTGCAGAAAAACAAGTATCTTTTTTGCAAAATAAAAGAAAACAAAATCCTACCGAGAAAAGAAGTTTAAAATTAATTTTCTTCAACCTGTAGGAACATTCAACATGTTGCTATTCCCCCATAAGTTTTTCAAAGGGCTGGAAATTCCAAATTTTAACTCAATTGAAAAATTGATAAATTTTCATTCCATTCCTACTTTGGGCTGATATTTTGCATTCATAACCATCTTTAATGCACATCTCCAATATTTTGCTCCTCATCACATTTTTCTAGAGTGTCTAATGCTTTCTGCCAAGGTCTTGCTAATGGCCTCCTTTGGATCATGATGCCACTCTCCAAATTACAGGTTGACAGTTGTGCCTTTCCTCTGCAGGTTGGCAATTGAAATGCATTGAAACAGCACTGGTACAATGAGTTCCTTGAGGACAATCTCATAAATTGTGAGAACTCTAAAGTTTCATTCTGCTGGGCATTTTTCCCAGACTATAATAATTCTCTTCTCTGAAGTGGTTCTTTTTCTTTCATCCCCTTTGACATGGAAAGGGATGAGCAATGGGTTCACTCGCGTTGCACTGGGGACAGAATTGGGGCTAGTCCATCCCTACGTGAGCTGGGAATGTAGATTAATAATGATGATGATGATGATGATGATGATGATGATGATGATGATGTGTGTGTGTGTGTGTGTGGAGGGTTGTCCTTGGAGGGGAAAATGTGTAGTAACACAACATTTAGAAAAAAGTGAATGGTCATCAGTTTTTTCATACTTTGAGAGGTATTTGAAATGATAACAAGTGCATGAAACAGTCTGGCATCTGTTCAACAGTAACCAGTTCATACAATTTTGTAAGTGCTTGGGATTCATGTTTATAGTAATCAATGACTAAATGTGACATACACACCCCAGCCAATTACTTTTGCAGTCTGGCAGAGTCCAGACTTAAGTGCTTCTGAGTTACTGCCATGTGAGATGCTGGGAAATGAAGTCTGCAGCACTCACCGTTTTGCCTTGAGAAAAGCAATTGTGGCAGGACTTCAAACGGTCTCTCCAGATGCCTGTTCACGATCCATCTGTGAGCAGCAAAGCATCACAGGTGTCATTTCCAAATGCCCTCATCTCCAAGACCTCAGAAACACTTTAGTTGGGATGCTGCCATGCTGAAGCAGTGGGTTTTTGGGTGGTGGTGGTGATCATCAGATTATGACTACAATAGCTTTAAGTCCCTTTCTCTCAATATTGTCCTTGTTGCAGAGTATTCAAAAGCAGTGTAATTAGTATTCACAAGCAGAAGGAGAGCAACAACCATCCCCATACCATCCCCACCTCCACACAAGGTCTAGGGATATATCTATACCTATTTATATCTATATCTATATCTATATCTATATCTATATCTATATCTATATCTATAAAACAGGCTTACTTCTTTGTTTAAAAAAATGAAGTAGTTTTTTTTTTTACAAAAGCTAAAGAACTCATAACCTCCAACACGGCCATTTCTGGGTTGTCAGACAGCAAGGGGATCAGTGACAATGAGTCCAGATATTCACCTTTAGCTAGATAGGCTGCACAGGGCCCCGCTGAGAACCAGTGAAATGCCTGTCTAAGTCCATTGAGCTAAAGAAACATAGCTGGACACACAGGTGCTACTCCCTTTGCTCTCAGACAATCTGGAAATCACTGCATGGGGACAAGGGGAACTGCAGAGCTTACAGGATGAATTGGGGGAGTAGCAATTATAATACCAGTTGCATTTCTATGCAGCTTATCAGTGCAAAGCACTCTCTAAACAATTTACAATGGGTTTAGCTAATTGCCCCCAACAAACTGGGTACTCATTTTACCAACCTATGAAAGGATGGAAGACTGAGTCCATCTGGGGGCCGGTAGGATCGAATTCACAACGTTGTGACTGCAGTACTGGCATTTAACCACTGCACCACCAGGGCTCTTTAGCATTGGGAGATGTAGCTATGGAGATGTAACTATATGAGACGTGTACATCTCCTGATGCAAAATATGGGTCATTTATGTCTATGACTATGAAAAATGTTCACTAGAATCCTGTTGGTGACATATATGTATATTAGTCGAGATTACAGATGCATATGTCTTGCTTGGGATGAAAAGTGTTATTCACTCCCGACTGAGAAGAGAATACTGCCTCCCATTGCTGCTGCAGTTTTCTCTGTCTAGAGAAATCCAGAAAGGATGAGAGGCAGTCCCTGATGCTTTCTTCCCTTCCACCTTCTCCAGTGATATAACAGATGTGACAGTGGCTCACAGCACTTGACAGCTGTGGTAGGGAAAGAGGTGTGAAGCTGCACATACAGAGTGTTATTCTATGTGTGCATGATACGGGATCTTGGTTACTGCATTGCTTTTGTAAGTATTAAATAAAAGAGAGAAAAATCTTTTCTTTTTTTTACAAATAGATGTCAATGGCTTTGACTTAGCATGCCTTGTAGGAAAAATGCATCTTATTTTGCATTTTATTTTCTGCTCTATATCTTCGGGTGCGGGGGGGCGGGATGCGGAAAGAGTTTGGTGCAGACAGTGAAATGGGCCAGAGTCCCTGACCTGCTGAAAGATATGCCAGGTAGACTGTGTTTAATTCATATTTCCCAAGTGGCTGCCTGCATGGACACTTGCAGCATTCTCTTTTTAGCCACTCCAGAGTAAAAAAAATAGCCGAATTGGGAGTAGCCTCACATTATATAGGTGCATTCTTCTTGGCCTCAAATGCACCGTTCTGCACTGCTCAAGGGCAGCAGCATCTAAGGCCATTGCCTCACCTTACTCATCTCCATCAACATCCTGTCGCAATCCTGGCAGTGCCACTCCCCACCACACCCAGCTGGTTGCCTGTGCAAGTGACATGCACCTTCCTTCCGCAGTGTAGCTGGTGACTTCTCATGCTGCACTGGGGAAGGAAGCACATAGATCGTACTTCCTCCCTCTCTACATGGCTGCTGGCAATGGGAGTGTCACACTATTGGGGGCCATTAACGGATTCCCCCCACCCAGTAATAGAATATCCCATGATCGCAACAGGTGGAGACGTATTGCAGTGGGACCATGATGACATTGTGCAAAAGCACAATTCATAGACCAGAAGCAGCACATCCCATTCACGGGACAGCAACATCGTGCAGAAATGGCCTAAGAGTCAGGGAACTGTCAATACACTTGACTTTGCCCTGGAAGAGCAGTATTTTCTGGGGACAAACAGAAATCAATCTGTTTGCCCTCAGGCTGACTCTCTTCTTCCCATCCCCACAGTTTCACTGCTCCTACTTTCAATCACCTTGTTTCAGAAGCAGATAAGTTTGCCATGGAAAGACTTCTCATTTCCTTCAAGATGGGAGGCAGCTATTTGAGTCCTGATATATTAGTGTTTGATCCTCAGGATAAGTGTAAATAAGGGTAGCCTTCTAAGAGCTGAGAAGAAGACATTAATGCATCTGCCCGTCCACTTCTGAATTTAATAAGATGTGGTGTTTTTAATCTTCTTTCATGGCTACCTCCTCCTGTAGAATTTCAACAGGGTAGTACGACAAAAGCATTTCTAGAATTTCTTCTTCTTCTTCTTTCTTCTTCTTCTTCTTCTTCTTCTTCTTCTTCTTCTTCTTCTTCTTCTTCTTCTTCTTCTTCTTCTTCTTCTTCTTCTTTCTTTTTTAAAGTCCTATAACCAGAATGAAGGAAGGAACAGTGGCAAGAAAAATTTGGTGAGATGAAGGGGAGGGGTGTTTTCTCCAAAAGTTTATACATATTGCAACTTGATAATCCCTTACTTGGGAGTAAGATGTACTGATCTGCAGTGACATAGACTCAAGTCAATAGACTTGGACTCAAGTCAGACTTAAGTCACTTCCGTGACTCGTCTCAGACTCAACTCGGCAATAAATGAGGCACTGACTCAACTCGAGACTTGCATATTTTTAGTGACTGACTTGCTTCCTTTGGTTCAGTAACATAATATACTCATCCAGAAACCTTACAACTTTGAACAACACCTCCATCTCTTTTTGCCAACAGGCCCCATTGCAATCTGTCTCAAGCCCAAAGTGTGGGTACATTTCTCAGAGACGAACAGCAAACTTTATTTGACTCTGGCCAATAATTCTGGAATTTTGGTTGGGGTATAAAATTGGCTTCCAGGCCTGAGACTTGAGTTCAAAGTATCTTCAAGGACTTGAGACTTGACTTGAGACTTGAAGGTAGACTTGACTTGAGTCTTAGAGCAAAAGACTTAAATACATCACTGCTGATCTGAATAAAGTTGACTGCTGAGCACACATGCAGGGGCTATAATCCTATTGGTGACTTGTGTCTGGATACTGATCCATAATGCCAGTGCAAGACACTTTTTGGAACATTTTAATGGAGGCTAGTAGTGAAAGCCAAAGAAAGCTGACCTGCCAATTCCTGAGCATCTTAGGAACAGGCCAGGCCAGCTGTCTTCTAACAGAGATGGTTTTTGGTCCAGTCCCTCCTGTTGTCAGAGTGCCTGTGGCCATTTCCCCTTTGCTGCCACACGACTGCTACTCCTTACGCTGGCATACTTACACACAACAGCCAGTGGGACCACAGCCAACGTGCTGGACTAAATAGACCTTGCAGGCGCCAATCTTAATTTTCACCATGAAAGGATTTCTTTTCCTAATGAAGGTTTTTTTGTGTCTTTGTTCCTAGGGGATAGGACTGCGGTGAAGAAAGGATGCTAAAAACAATTATCTCTCCTCTCAGCAGTTCTTTCTGAGCAACCCCTTGAAGAAATGAGAGTCTCCCACAGCTGGACATCAGCAGATACTACACATTTACAAATGAAAGCTTTCCTTATCTTGCTGGGAAGGGAGACTTGGCTTTTGAAAGGCGTTTTGTTCCAACAGCACCCCCTTCTCTCTCTCATTCTTTCTCTCTCTCCCCCCTCAACTTTGTCTTTTAAAAAACTCTGTTTACAATAGAATCTGGTTATTTGAATGCCCCCTTCATTTTGTGTGTTTGTGTGTTATACACATGCATAGAAATAACGACAAAATATCACAGGCTCAATCTGATTGTTAGTCCCAGCTAAAGTAAAGATACTAGGTATATTGATTTGCTATTTCTTGCTGTGGATGAGAAAATTTGTGTGTATATTTTACATCATGAGTTGGCAAGTTGCAGACTGTCAACCACTTGTGGCACTTGAAACCTGTCTTTGTGGTCCCCAGTTGTGTTGTCCATGAAAACTCTCTTTAATTGGGATTGCTCTTGCCTTGTGCACCTTCAGAACTGCTATGGGTTTACTGCATCCACTTGTGCTAGACCTGTATCACACACAGCATTTTGGACTGTGCACTCACTAGCTCTCCAAGACCTTATCCCCACCTTTTTTCATTGTTTGGCGTGCACATGCGCATGCACACATCCTCCCCATACAAATATAAAAGAAAACATTCTTATTTTTTAAAAAGGCCTTTTGTCCATGTGTGTGTGCGCGCGCGCACACGCATGTGCGTGCACGTGTGCGTGTGTTTGTGTGTAAATTCCTGACTGGGAGAGATCAGAGTTCCCAGACTCTGATCAGAGGAAAGTCATCCGCCACTAATCTATCTGATCTATCCCTGGATTTCATGTGGCAGCAATTAGTGTGTCTGAAGGAAGAAACAGCAAATAAGAGGCAGAAGGTTGATGAAATAAGTGCTTTTTTTTTTTTTAAGTGTAAGCCTTTATTCTTACATTTCCAGGAGTCTGTGTGTGTGTTTGTGTGTGTGTGTCAAAGAGAGAATGAATGAGGCTCATAGCACACTATGGTGTTGTAGCAACAAACTCCAGAATGGGACTACATCCGCCTGTGATCAATAGTTTTCCCACCCAAAGCTTGGCCAGTGGCCACCCAAAATTGGAATAGAAGTGCAATTGAACTTTTGCACAGGAAATCATAGCATGAGAGAAGCAAGAATGTGGTCGTTCATGGATTTTTTTGAGTCAGTGAAAAGAATTGCTTTTAAGATAGTCTCCCACGAGACAACAGCAGAAGAACAATGGCATCTTGAGGAAAGTCTTAACAGAAAGTGCTGTTATCCTGATGCAATTCTGATTGACCTGCCTTGTGAGATAAGACCCATATTCTGGTGCAATAGGAGGTTATGTTAGCATTCATCTCTAATAGGATTCTATCCACGGAGCACAGCCTTCTAGTGTCCTTTGGGTCTAAATTTGATTTTAGTTCTAAATAGAACAGACTATTGAAATCAAGGGAACTAATATTATTTGTGACTAACAATTCCCGTTCATTTCCATGGGTCTACTTTATTTGAAACCGAAATTGGATTTATTTCTTGTTCTCTCAGACAGCAGTTGCAATATCTTTCTTTCCCCCCAGCCGCTCATAACATGTGTTTCTCCCCTTGGATTTCTTAGACATCTTGTTCATGAGAGCAGAAAAGAAAATGACAAATGAAGTTCTTTCATTAGCTCGCCCTTCCTTTTACGAGTCCAGTGTTCGAATACACTCCACTGTGAAACACCCACACACAAAAACACAAAAATGACTCGAGTGGTCAGCTACGTCAAGGATAGATTTCTTTAGACAGCCAACACTCTCTTGAAATAAATCTTTCTCTCTCTCTGAAATGTTGATGAGAGCTCTGAGGAAGATGGAGTTATGAACGCAGTACTGGCAAAACCTTGGAGAAATTCCTTCATAATTCATTGGTTTTGAATGGTTTGGTGGATGAGTAAGCAAATATCTAACAACTGGGCCATTTTCTCACCAATATATCTGACCATCAATTAAAATCATCCCTAGATGTTCTTCTTGATAGATCTGACGTGGAGAATCTTTGATTTCCAGATGTTTTGGACTACAAGTTCCCCAGTACTTTAAAATTAGGTACACTGGTTGGGGCTGATGGGGAACTGTGAGTCCAAGTTTCCCTGTCCTTTCATAGACCTTTGCCTTTCAAGGTCAGGCAAATGATTTAATGCGGTGCTGACCAAGTTATGGAAACTTTTCCCGAGATATGTTTACCTGGCACCAAGCCTGTTGCTTTTAAGCACTTCACATGGATCATCCTTAATGGCACTGTAGATCTTTTTATTGGTTTTTAGCTTCTGTTTTCATCTGTTTTAATTTGCTGCATTGATCCTTATGCCTTGTATGCTGGTATTGTATTTTACTACATTTCATCATTTTAATATTGATTCCTTATAAGCCACAGTTGTTAGCTTCAAAAAGATTGGGTACAAACACTACAAATGCTTTTTTCAAAGGGAACAGAAAATGTGGATGGGGAAAATGGAAAGAGGGCAGTAAAGATGGAATTTGGGATCATGATAACCAGCGCTAATGCTAAGTAATGTTTCCTTGGCCACTCACCAGAGCCCATCATAAGAGCCAGAAGCTGGATTGGGCAAAGGAGGTTCATTCAGCTTCTGATCGGCATTCAAGAAGGGTAACCTTTTCACCCTCTCCTGCCAGTAAGCAGTGCTAAAACAAGAACTTGTAAAATGGGTCCTGCTTCTGATTGTTGCAACCTCACTCAGTGGTAGAAGGAGGGGGAAATGTCCTCCTGCTTGTGCCCTAATCGGAAGCTGAACAGACCTCTTTCACCCAATCTGGCTGCTGGCTCTTAAGGTGGTCTGGAGATCCATTTAGTAGTTTTACAGTAAGACAACATCATTTTACTCAATACAATGACAGATCCATAGCAGTTGGTAAGGGATGGACAAAGTTGGTCACAGTCATCTCCCAGGGCCACTTTTATGGTTCCCAGGGACCACCAGGAGACAATTTTTTAATTTTTTTTTAAAAATGTTCCAGAATGCCCATAGATGTAATGTCAGGGATGTAGTGGGTATTTCCACCACTTTTGAAGGCCCCAGGTAAAGGAAAAAAAGAGAATCAAAAATATTTTTGACCTCAAATGCTCCAAAATATCCACCAGGGATCACGTAGTATATTTCCCCTGCAGACCAATTTAGACTCAGGAGAGACCTTTTCTTTTTAAAACCCAAAACATGGTGTAAGTGCCCCCACACTACCTAGGGGCATTTGAGGGCAAAGGAATTCTTTTTGTGTGATCCTCTACGCTTTCCTGGGGGCTGATGCAGCTGAGCTCCTTAGACTTCCACAGTTGCCCAGCCCTGCTCTAGGATATGGATCTGTAACTGTAATACTGAAAGCTCACCCAGGTTTAGATCCGAGGTGAGCAAGGGACATCTTGATCCTTGGGCGGTTGTCAAGGGCCAAATACTATGAAAGGCTAACCGGCACTTGTGCCGTATCTTCCCACCTGCCTGTATTCTCTGGCACAAATGTACTATTTGACAGAAAGTTAGGAAGTGGTTGTTCTGATGTTCCAACAATAAGCCAAAATGGGGGATGTAAACAACTCTCAGAACTTTCAGACTGGATGTGAATCTCACAAGCAGAGTTACACATTGCATGTCCTCTATAGGTGTTGTATTGACTAACAAGACTCCACAACCCAATGCATGTGTTATTTCCCCGGAGCCATGCAAAGGTGCTAATTTCCAAGGCAAGATTAATTTTATCTCACATTATGTCTCAAGAGGTACAAAATGACTCCCATGACCAAGAAACTTCATTCCAACTAATGCTTTGCTTTCCTTTGTCTCTGTATATCAGGGTATTTCAATATCATGGCTGGCACATAGATGCCTGTTGCAAATTATATTGCTGCCACTGATGGTGATAAGCCTGGCAAAGAAGCATGCTGAAGAGGAGAATAACATTTTTCGTACATACAATGCTATTTTGCTCAAATTTGGAGCTGGCCATGTTAATACAGATCCATGCAGCCAGCCATTTTAGACACTGCATAGTATTACGTGCTTGCGACTGAGTATGACTGCCACCTTCTACCCAGAGTGACCACAAGCTTAGTGTCACATCATATCCTGCAGAAATTTGAACACAATCATTCCAGAGTCCTGCAGGACTAGCTCAAGTAATTTTGCTGCTTCAGGCAGAGGAACAAATGTCATCCCCCTTTGTTATCTAAAACCTGCCAAGTTATTTTGGCCCTGGATTTTTGGTAGAAAATTCTACAGACATCTCTCCCCTTCTCTCACTTACAGAAAAAAATCCCCATAAGAATAAATTAGATAGCTCAGAGTTTTGTCCATTGCATGACACACCAAGTCTGTTGCCCAAGGCAGTCTAACAATAGAGAAAACACTGGGAATTAGGATTCCAGATAGATGAAGCAGGGATTGAGCTTTCAGTTCAGTATTGTGTTATTATCTATACCTGGAGGTGGGGATTCTATGGCTAAATGTAGTTAGTCTTCTAGTCCTAGCATTTCTCACCACTGACATTGGCTATACTGGCTATACTGGCTCACCACTGACATTGGCTATACTGGCTATACTGGATCACCACTGACATTGGCTATACTGGCTATACAACATCTGGATGGTCACACAGCAACCACCCTGATTGGCACTTTAGACAATACTGGATGTCTTGATAAGTGTGGTGGCAAAATGTTCAACTGATGCTGTACTGGAAAAAGGTTTGTGGTGTACCGATTTGAGTATTGGACCAGGACTGTGGGAGACTAGAATTCAAATTCTGACTTGACCGTGGAAGCCCAGTGGCTCACCTTGTGCGAGTCACACTGTCTCAGGCAATGACAAACCTCCTCTGAATATATCTTTCCTCCAAAAAATCTAAGATAGAATAATCATGGGTCATAGCCAGTTTGAAGCTATACAAGGAAGAACTTCCTGACAGTCAGGGCTGTGCGGCAGTGGAATCTGCTGCCTCAGAGTGTAGTGGAGACACCTTCTTTGGAGGTTTTTAAGCAGAGGCTAGATGGCCATCTGTCGGGAGTGCTTTGAGGGTGTTCCTGCATGGGGTTGGACTGGCTGGCCCTTGGGGTCTCTTCCAACTCTACATTTCTATGATTCTATGAACACCAACAACAGACGCAACTCAGCTCTAGCTCTCTCACAATCTCATGTTTAGAGGAAGGCAGTGGCAACACTTCCTTGACTATGTCCTGCAAAAGAACCCTACAATAAAGCTGTCATATGTTGAAGCTGACTTCAAGGCACACCACCACCACCACCACCATCACCACCACAACAAACACAGCATAACGCCAGCTTGGAACACTGGAGTCTTAATAGGGTCACTTCAGGACTTAGAAGTAAAGAGTAACATTTAACAAGCTACTTGTAACTGCAAGTGTCTCATGGATCCATCTGGGGGCTTTTCCTCTTCTTTTGTGAATGAGCCATAATTGCTCAAAATGAATTCTCCTGTCCAATAACAAAGCCTGAATAAACATTGTATTACAACTGTAACTAGAAGGAGGATAATTTCATGTCTTTTGAGATGTACTTGTAATCTTTTGTGCTACTTTCATAGTTAGTGGAGTGTGGCCTCACTAAATGGTGGTGGAGGAGTATCTCATACTTCAAGGGTTGGGTTGTGTTGTGCTTCTTGAGGCTATGGCCCTTTCTGGATACTGCCCCCAACCCGCGATGGCCATGGGATCACAATGGGATTGCAATGACAATTCTGCATGACATCATCACAATCCTGTTGCAATCTCGTAGCCACCCATTGCAGTCATGAATTAAATCATTGATGAGTTTCTCCTGTCAATGATATGTGATTGTGCAGTCCTCCCACCTCCCTCCCACACTTACCTCTCATGCAGAATGAAAGGAAGCGCAATGGCTGTGCTTCTTCCCCCAGCGCAGCCTGGGAAACTGCTGAGTTACACTGTGAAATGGAGGGGTGGAGCCATTGCACTTCCTCCAATCCAGCAGGCAGACCATGCAGAGGGGAGTGCAACAGAAGTGCCCCTCCTGGGAAAGGCTTTCCCTGAATCCCCACACGATGACTTCAGAAACTGGTAAGATATGGAAAGGGCTTATGATAAGGTCTTTTGCAGCACACATTGATAGCTGGGGGATTTCATGTTAAGATTGTAGTTAATCTCCCTTGAGATTGAGCCCCAAACTTAAAGGAGTTATACAAAATCCTCAAATAGATTCAGTTTTTGGAATAGTCTTTTTACAAACTTGGAATTAAAAAAAAAATCTAGAATAAATTCCAGAGTGAATTTACCAGAAGTCAGGCGTTTCCTCCCTGGATGAGATGGAGTCATGTTTGAATAAAGAAGCCCTGGTGACACAGTGGTCAAATGCTGGTACTGCAGCTACAACGTTGTGAGTTCAATCCTGCCGGGCTTCAGGTTGACTCAGCCTTCCCTCCTTCTGTAGGTCAGTAAAATGAGTACCCAGCTTGTTGGGGGCAATTAGCTATACACATTGTAAACCACTTAGGGAGTGCTTACCACTCATAAGCAGTATAGAAATGTAACTGCTATTGCTATAAAGAAGGGATTTCTGAGTAAGAGGCTGGTGGATTCATAAAGGTAGGCTGAGACCCTATATCAAGGAGAGGGAGTATAACTTTACACTTTTGGAGTTATGTGACAATTGTACATTACTAAATTATAACAATGTGAAAACAAATGTGCAAACAAATGCGAAATGAAGAATTGCAATGTTTGGTGCACATCTGCATGTGCAATGTGTATTTGCTGTGCAATGCACAATGGTACCACATGTGCAAGGGCAACACATGTCAAGCTTTACTTCCACAACTCTCAGCTGAATATGGAAGTTATGCCATGGCCCCAAAACATAACCACATATGTAAAAGAACTTATACATGGAAGTGATAGGATGCCAGCTGTAGTTTTTAGAAGCCCGGTGCACAGGAACTCACTAAGATGAAAAATGGATTCCAAATGCCTCAGGTTAATGTGCTCACTGATGAGGCAAGCAGGCCACCAATGGAAGCCTCCAGAACCCATAATCCTGCCTGTTTTGACTGGCATATTTGTTTAGAATGGGCCTTTGTGATCCTAGCCCAAGAGAATTCACTCATGAATGTGGAGAACATAGGGGCAGATTGTGACAGAGATGGACTGTAATGGGATGTCAAAGCCATTATCCATCACAGTCCCAGCGTAGGGTTTCCCTGCCATGAGAAAGCAAAGCATTGAGAGGCATTATATTCTCTGTGATGGTTTCTTGTGCACTTGTCTGTCTCGTAGTTGGCTCTTCCCAAACAGGATTCCATCTCCAACTGGGTCATCAGCTGCTCACCTTCCTTGTAGCAGATGTTTACCTTGAGGTCATATGTTGTGCTTCTCCTTGGAAGATGGAAGATTTCCTATTCTGAACTTCAAACATTGCACCCATGGGAAATTCTCTCCACAGAACGGTTGCCTGTCAGTACATGAAAGGCAGAAAATTAAATCCACGAGACACCGAATGTCTTGGGCCAACTGGCAACGCCTTCCATCAAATCACAGAAACGCTGGGGGAAAAATAATAAATCAGAGAGACAAAGAGGAGGAGGCAGTGGCAGCCACAGGGAGAGGGAACTTTTCAAGTTCATAACATATCCTCCTGGTCTCTATGTGGCATCAGCTTTCTCCATGTAAAGGAAGGAAAGAAGATTCAGTTTTTCTCATCTTCAGTGTGAAAGGGCATTACAACATGTTTTTAAAAAAAGTCAATTAGTGTAATTTTTACTGCCATCTTTTCAAAAGAGTGAAAAGACCAGTACTTTTTGCTTCAAAAGCACATGTCCTGGGCTTTATCCAATGGTGCTTTTGCTCCCCTCTGTCTATTGGTAGGGGAAAAATGTTGAGTGCATCTTGAAACTCCTGCACCCAGCATAGTTGTGCTGGCCTATTTAGGCAAGTGTTGGGCCACAGCCTCCTTCAACTTCTCCAGCCCCTCATCCTCCCTTCCTATAAAACACGGGCTTTCGCTGGTTGCATTTCAAGCACTGAGGCAGGAATTTTTGACTGGTGTCATGTCCCTGCAAACAGGACTCTTCCCAACGATGGCACCCTAGAGACGTGAGAAGAACAGTACTTAGAGCAGCCAATGCATGTGGAAAAAGGAATGCCCAGGCTTCTGGCAGTGTTTATATAAGAAGGACTTGTTAATTAGGCCACAGCTGAGTAGGAGGCTGAGCCTATATATCAAGAGATCAGAATGGGAGGAAGCCGTTGACACCAATTGATTCCATCAGTGATAACAGCCCAGCTGACTCCTGAATCCCTTGCTCACGTTCCTTGAACTTTGACCTTCAACTGGACTATGGATTTTGCCCCTGGACAAGCTCTTTCTGTATTCATGGTAAATCCAGACTCAATTTCTCTAAAGCTGGTAAGAACTCGGAATGACCAAGACAAACTTTGCCTGCTAGTTCCTGCTAACAGCCTGATTATAAAACTGGAGGCCTTGGAGGGCTGCCAGCATGAGACAACTGTACCTTCAATGACATTGTTTTTTGTCCTGTGAAGCAATGCATGCCTTCAAGTTGACTGTCAACTTATGGCAACCCTACAGAATTGTCATAGGCAAGGAGTACTCAGAGATAGTTTTACCATTTTCTCAATGCTACATTAAGGTTTTTATAGGCCTAAACTACCCTTGCATTCAAGTCTCCACCTCATCTTTACATATGAGGGATGTTTTTGTAGGCCCTATAATCCTAGTTTTGTAGGCTCTAGGCACCATGCTCAAAATTAACTAACTAAAATTAAAAATTTTGTAGGCCCTGGTCACTGTGTCCTAAAGTGCCTAATGGATGAAGTGGCCCTGCATTGCTTTCCTCTGAATTATAGCCTACAACATCTGGTATTCTTTGGTGGTCTCCCATCTAAGTACTAACCAGGGCTTACCCTGTTTAGCTTCCAAGATCAGATGGTATCTGATGTCTTTAGAATATTTAATTAAGTCCTCTGAGGTCAATAGCATTTAGGCCAATGCTCTGTGTGGCTTTTTGTTAGGTTATTTTCTTCACTTGATGCGCTTCCTGAGGCACCTCAAGGTGAAAGAATTTGTCCACATATCTCTCACTGCCAGCTGGTTTGAGAGGTGAGGTGATTTGCTGTTTCTTCCACAGAAAATGCTGTATTCTGCACCAGAGAAGCAATTCTTCAGCACATCTCTTCTTGAAGAGAACAATGAGTAATTTTAGCATTTGGCATTTAGTATGACTGCAAGAAAATCTTTGAAAAGCACAATTTTTGGAGCCCATTTGCAGTTTGGGACATACTCTGCACAAAATTTGCATTTGGTTTTTTCCGCATAAAAATATTATTTTCTGTGCACAAAGTGCTGTTGTCTGTGCAAAGCTACCACATGTGAATTTTGTGCAGAATAAGCCCTTAAGTGTGACGAGCCTCTTCAGTCTAGGATCCTACTTATCAGAGTTTCTCCATATATTAATTTTTTAAAACCATTTTGTGAATATTTTCCAATATTCATTCCTTTCCTATTCTGCGCACACATAGAGCACGTTCACATACACATGTGTGAATTTTGCAACTGCAAAATTCACACACTGCAGATTTCTTTCACAGGAAACAGCCTCTCCTGTACAGAAAATTTCTCTGTAGGAAATAATGGCTGGAATCCTGTCTGACCTGTCACTCAATATAAATCTGTGTGCTCTTAACTAAGTAGCAGAAGTACTAAGAAACCCAATTAATGAATTTTGAAGAAGTGCAACAGGACACTGCCAACAGTGACGAATGCACATCAGGAATTGTAGCACATGGGTTCTGATTCACTTTGGATCCTTTACACTTTGGTGCCTTTGTTGTCTAATTGCGGCAGCCTTCTTGTGTGTACAGACATTGTGCATCTCCACCATTCTATTTCCCATAGATACAAGTCCACTTATAAGCTTGCAGTGCCTGAGTAGGATTCCAACCAACAGTTCTGTGCTTAAATACTAACTTTTTGTGCAGAAAATGTGTTTTTCATAATAGAAAACTCTGCTTTCTGAGTAAAAGTCCCCCCCTTGTGTAAGTTTTGCACACATTAAATCCAAAACTGTGAACAGTCATTGAAAACCATGCAATTTTTAAACTCTTTTTTCACAGTGTGAAGAAAATAACTCAAATTACTTACTACTTCCTTTGAGAATGAAATTAACAAAGAATTATATCCCTAATCTGAGTTCAGCAAATGAAGCAGAATGATAGGGAATTCAGGACAGACAAAGGGAAGTTGTTCTTCACAAAGTGCATTCATAGGCCCTTTCCAGATGTGTGTGTGGGGGAAACGCCTGAACATGCTACTCACCAGATTTTTCCTGCATCCGGGCAAGTCCGTCGCAACCAGGAGCAACACGAGTTCGCCGCTCCACAGTTCTTCAGCGTCCTAAATGGCGACTTCTGGTTGGTGGAGGCTCTCCACCAACTGGAGAAGCTCGCCAGCTGAAAGACCATCCTCGGAAGATCTGTAGGCACGCACTTGTGCACGCCTGCAAATCTGCTCTGGAGCCGTGCAACGGAGCGGCATGGGGTCGCGTGCTCTGTGCTTTTTAAAAACCTCTAAAAAGAAGTTTTTAAAAAATACGCCGCACGACCAGTTCTGGTCACTCCTGCATGGACTGAGGTATGGAACTATGAAAAGTAGTCTGACCTAGTCCACTCCACAGTGGAGAAGAACTCCATCGGAGGTCGCTCTGCACCGTTTTAATAGCCCGGTGCGGAAAGGTCATTAAATTATGGAATTCTGTACCATAAGTTTTTGTAAAGCGTCTTGATGGGGTTCAAAAGGAATTAGACAAATTCATGGCCGAGCTACTGCTGCTGGCCTTTGCTACTTATCATAGCTAGTTTGCCTCCAACATAAGAAGTATGGCATGCTTCTCAACATTAGCTGCTGGGGAAACGTGCAGGAAGGTGGCATTCCATTTCCTGTCTGCATCTCATTGGCTGCTGTAGGAAATGAATGCTGAATTGGATGGTCTGGTCCAATAAAGCTTTTTCAGATGTTCTTGACATCTTCGGTAGCGGCTCAAGCTTTTGAGTTCTTCAGAATTCATCAAGCTAGAGGCATCACAAACACAAGGGATGTTGTGAGGAGGAGGAGGAGGGAAAAAGGCTGATGTCACTGCTCCAAAGTTTCCAGTTCATAACAATCCTAAGGATGAAATAGCTGGAGCAATGATGCAGAAAAGATTGCATTAGCCTCACTTAGGCACAAAGCAGATGGTAGATTGCATCCAGGGCTACAGGGGAAAAGAAGTAAAAGTAGGAAGCAAACCTGGAACTCAAAGCATGAAGAAGTGCCCAGTCATGTCCTATATTAATATTGACTGTAAATGGAGAAATAAAATGCCTGACTTCTTTTGCAGGTATAACATTGGTCATAGCAGAAGATTTGTAAATACTGACAGCTAACATTCCAGAAAGGCAGTATAACAGTCGCATAGGGACAGGAGGTGGGGATGGGAGTGGGAGAGGTTTGCCCTGGGTGGCAATGTTTTTTGGGTGTCTCGGCCCATCGCCACACCACAGCCACGATCCCATGTAAAGTGGCCACACCGCTTGCACTGTAGCCCCTCCCCACCCCACCCCCTCCCCACACTCCAACTTCTGCCACTGCAGTATGAGACCAAAGTTTCCAATGATGTAGTAGTATAAGGGGGACACAGCCTAGAGTAGTGGGTTTGAACACTGGACTATGATCTCGGAGACAAGGGCCATTTCCACACTACGCTCTTATAGTGCTATTCTTCCACTTTCAACATCCTATAGATTCCTGGGGTTTGCAGTTTAGGGAGGGGCATTTAGAATTCTCAGCCAGAGAACTCTTTGGCCTCAGGAAACTACAGAGCCCAGAATTCCACAGGATGTTGAAAGTCGAATAATAGCACTATAGCAGTATAATGCAGAAATGACCAAGGGTTTGATTCCCTGCTTAGCCATGGAAACCCATTGGGTGACCATAAGTCAGAAACAACTTGGAGACACAACAACAACAGCTAGTCGATGGCACTTGAAGTGTGTGAGTGTACACATGAATGTCTCAAACCAGGACTCCCCAGTGTCTTATTCCCCCGCCTCTAGTCAGACACACTAGAAGTGTATCTTCAGTGTGCAGTTATATCAGTTTGATACCACTTTAATCATCACAAATCTTGGGACTTATAGTTTGGTGAAATGCTTAGAGAATACCAAAGTAGCACAAAGGAGAGGAAATGAGCTTTATTTTGTGATGGGGAAAGATACTCAGAATATCTCGGTGACTCTAGTACAGGGAAGTGGACCAGATTTTTTCTTTTTGGCAAAGAGCTGTAAATACCTCACAGAAATGTCAGGAGTCATCAGAATGAAGCTATGACAATGAGAGTTGCATGAAAGTGATATAACTAATAACTATGTAGTGTAGATGGGACTCAGGCCTTCAGGATCACAGATGGTCCACATTTCTAGCCTGAAAAATATCATCTAGGCTGGTTGCAAATGCATTTCAAATGGAGGAAAATTTCATGGGTGTGGCGGTCAAAATTCTTACGTTTTAATGGATAATCCTTTTGTTTTCTTGCACAGCGATCAACAGAGCCTTCTGTGTTGCTTGGATTCCAAAATGTGGATAACAATCAGAAAGTAGATGACAGTGACCCCTCAATTTTTGCAAGGTTTTGGGATACAGAATCCTTGCGAAAGTCAAAAAGCTGCAAATAACTTCACTCACACCAGAATGAGTGCGCCTCACTCCCATTCCCTTGTTTTTTGGCTGAGTGAATGTACCTTCCTTCTCCGTGCCTGGGCAAAAGGCAGGTGAATGAGAGGAGGCAGCCCCCCAGGCAGAGAAGGCATGGGTGAGCCTTCCCGCTCCATTTGCTTGTCTTTCACCCAAGTGTGGAGAAAGAAGGCAGGGTGCCGAGGCAAACCGCAAGTGAATGGAGTTGGGGGAGGCACACATGTCTGAGCCATTCCCCTTCCATTCACTTGTCTTTTGCCCAGGTGTGGAGAAAGAAGGCAGGGCACCTAAGCAGATGGCAAGCAAATGGAGGGAGGGAGACATGTGTGTGTAAGCTTTGCTCCCTCCATTTGCTTGCTTTTTGCTGGGTTACAGAGAAGGAAGGCAACATGCCGGGGCAAAAAGCATGGGAATGGGAGGGGAGAATGGGAGGATGCAAGTGGGCACCTTGCAAATAATCAAATTTGAGAAGACCAGACCTGCAAATGCGAAGGGAGGACTGTAATTCTTTCTCTTTATCTCTCTCTGTCTCTTTCTTTCTCTCTGTATGTGTGTGTTGTACATGCAATAGCCAGAATAAATGAGGGCCAAAGAGACCACTGTTGCTGCCTGCAATTGCAGTCCCTCCTCTGCTAGCCACTTAGCTGCAGAGGAAAAAAAATCAGATTGAATATTCCCTACTAAACAGTAGGTTGCACTACAGCACTGCACTAATAAAGGTGATGTGTGTGTGTGTGTGTGCGTTTTGTGAGTGCAGGTTGCTCCCAGCTGTGTAAATCTGAGGGTTAGGAAGCCTTGTCAGAACACTCACACCCAGCGTGTGCCCAACA
The DNA here is from genome assembly GCA_948474755.1 of Ctenosaura bakeri. Lineage (NCBI taxonomy): Eukaryota > Metazoa > Chordata > Lepidosauria > Squamata > Iguanidae > Ctenosaura > Ctenosaura bakeri. The sequence goes on along the minus strand of CAOLHI010002428.1, from coordinate 151,801 downwards.
TGGAGAAAAACATGCTTTTTTTAAAAAAAACAACAGTGATTTCTAAAGCAGTTCACGAGAGTTTATGTTTTATTTTTATTTTCCCCTCCTTTCACTCAAGCCTGCGGGTTTGAAAAAGCCCAGTTACTCACTGAGTTTGATGACTGGGAGAAAAAGCAAAGGCAGGCCTGAATCCAAAACAGGTTTATGGGCTGCCAAAGGCAGAGGTTTTGTGTGAGCATGAAGATCTCACTGAGTGAAAAGGTGGTTCTTAACCTTCTGGACTGGAAGGGAGAAAATGTTAAGGGTGTAGACAAGATGGCAGGGTGTTCACCTTGGATTCACTGGGGTCTGGTGGTTTCAGTACCTGTGGACTGGTGCATCTTCTCCAGGCTTCTGTTTGAATCTTATAGGAGCTTCAAAGCATCTTTAATACATCCTGCCTTTAAGACAGAGGTATCAAGGGAACTGCCATGACCGCACATTTATTTGATTGGGAGGAAGGGGTAGACTTCTCAGTCAGAGAGCTCTTTGGCCTCAGTACACTACAAACCCCAGAATCCCACGAGATGTTGAAAGTGGAATGATAGCACTATAACAGTGCAAGGTGGAAAAGCCCCTAGTTATCTTCTGATTTCTTGAGTACAGAGCACTGCTAGATTATACAAAATATCTCCTGGACAAGAAGATCCCCGCTGGAGTAGGGCAAACACTTATCCGCTCCAGCATTCTGTTTCCAACAGTGTGAGTCCCCCAGTTGAGGCAGGAGGGAAATAGCTTTCTTCCTCTGATCTTTGGAGTAACTGCTCTTCACAAGTAGCATTTAGACATTGTGGCTTGTAGCTCCTGAAACTCTTCACTTCCAAGAAATTATTAAATCTTCTTTTGAGGCCATGTAAGTTAGCAGTCATCACTACACTGTGGGACCACAGATTGGTCTGACCAGACCAATCAGACCAAATAACTATGCGCTGTGTGTGAATAATTAATCACAAAGGCTCAGATTTGGTGACAATCAAACCGATGAGAATCCAAATCCTTGTTGCCTTGAAAAATACAACTGAAAATCATCATGATTGATAGATCAGAGAACTGGATGCTTCACATTTGTGTGTGTGTGTACACACACATACACACACGTATATACATACACAGCCTTCCACAAGCATGAATTGCTTCACTGCTTTAGAAGTACTTTGTCTCCCAGCAACCCTGACGGTAATGCATCACGCTAGACTGAAGAGGCCACGCTGCAGCAGCATCCACTTTCATCCTAGCTCCCTTTGGAACATCACTTGTCTATGAGAAAAATAATTCCAAGCACCCGACAGCTGGCTTGGTCGGTAAACAGATGCTCTTTTGCTTCCCTCAGCCTCTTGTCGAACATATAAGAAAGAAAAGGTGCACGACAGGAAAAGAGATCGTGTGGCTTATCCACATCATCTACTAATGCTTCCTGATCAGATGTGTGTGGTGAGCTCAACCCCTTCTCATGAGCACTTTGCAACAGTAAGTATGCCGATACTGATGAGTACAGGAAGCTGTCTTGCAGTGAGTCAGACCATTAGCCTACCCCACTGAATACTTTGAGCAGTTCACAGGACTTCCCTCATGCATTCAGTACTACAAAGGTGAGGAAACTCCTTTTTGAACACAAGGGCCCAGTATACTTTCGGTGTAACTCCAGTACTGGGTGTGGCCAGCAACAAAAGGGTGCAGCTGGAAATAGCAGAATGTTTTATATTTAAGATCGTACTGCCAGCAAGCAAGCCTTGGGAGAAGAATTTCAGCCTTTTAGAGCCGGTTGGGAGGGGAGGCTGTGCAAAAGCTGGGAAACCATCAAATGACAGTGTCGTGAGGAAAGGAATGTTGCCATTGGAGAAATCCTACAAGAGGGGGACTGAAGCTTCCCAAGCTTGAGTAACAATGGAACCAAGGCCCTTTACCCACAAGGCTGATACATTACAGTAGCGTCATATTGTCGCTTTTACATCTGCACATTAAATTGGTTTGACGTCATTCTGTCATCTGTTTTTCTGCATGAGTTGAGATTTTAGCGGGCTTAACATTGACATTAAACTGATGTATTATAAAAACGGAAAAACTACAGTGTAAGCTACCCAAATCATTTCTGCTGCATTTTTTCCTACATGCAGAAGCGTTACATCAATGCACACCACTTGTGCTGAAACGTAGCAACGGTTTCTACAATGTTTTTTTCTTTAAATTGACCGATCAGCGGCAGTGGGGTGGAGCGAGGGAGGGGAATAGGAGTTCCACGAATTGACGATGCGGAAGTTACAAATGATTTTCTCTGCTTTACTTCGATAGAAACTGGAAGACGTGCAGATAGGAATCGGGGTAAGTTGGAGTAAAAAACACTGCCCAGGACACATGGTGAAACACTCTCCATTCTAGTGTGGAAATGGCCATGATCCACATTTGCCACATGTTTGACAGTGTCAAAGGGCCCTACAGGTATTCAGATACATGTGTGTAATGCCTAATGCCAACTGGCCTGGGATTACTCCATGAATTGAGAAGACTTTTGTACACATGCAAGCTCTATCTATATCTATCTGTATGCACACACTGCTCTTTCACACCAGCATCAAACGTCCAGGAAGTGCTGGGCATCACTAGTGGGCACAGCCTTGCTGTCTCCTCATGGATTTGTGAAGGTGGTCCTTACAAATCTTCCTGCTGCCTACAGGGGTTGTCCTCAGACCAATCAGCCCAGAAAACTGGGTCTAGGGACCATTTCAAGCAGCAGAATGAGGGAACTGTCCATCAGGATAAGAAGCTGAAACAATCAGGGGTTGAGCCAGCATGGAGACAGGACTAGATGTTACTCTAAGAGGTAGGGGACTTCGAGGTCCAAATCTGCAATACCAATGTCTCCTTAGAATTTTGGGGAATTATAGCTCAAAGGAGGCCTGTGAGAACAGGGCAATGGCAGGATCTTTTCACCTATGTATACCAGTACAAACTGTAGAGAGGATTCTAGCTAAGACAGAGAATTTTATTTGGAATTAGCAACCACACAAGAAATGAGATGCTCTCAAAAACCATACGAGGATATTGGACAGTGAGGCAAGATAGGTTGGACAGAGAAACATAGGTGGAAAGGATGGTGGTTACCAGTCCTGAAGCAGAAGGTGGAAGGATAGTGGTTCAGAGGGCATATCTGAGGATAGCAAGCATGAACAGAAGTCTGGATACCACGTATTACATCCAATTACTACAATTTTCTGGGGGTGAAGCTAGGGTTGATATATCCTATTTCCTACCCTGAAGCAGGTGCATAGTCAAAGCTGCACTTTCCCATGAAACTGACAAAAGGGATCCAGAATGAGCTGGAACTTCTGGGAACTGTTAAACAGGTTTCAATCTGTAGTGTCTGGGTACAGTGACAACTGGTAGCTTTCATGTCAGTGAAGTTCTAAATGCCTTCTGGATTATCTGGATTATCTGAATTTTAAAGGAGCTAAGCAAGATGTTGAAATCCATCTGCTAAGATAGGTTCAAAGTCTTGGATAGCACCTTTAAAGTTCAGACTAAAACCTGGAGCAGATTTACCACCCTTATTATCAGAACTTCCAGCCATCATTGTCTGGATATACACCAAGGTTCTACCAAAACAGAAGGATCAGGTGATGTCCTAACTCCCTTCTCAGCATTTTCTATGATATGTGAATTCCATCGTATAAGTGGATCTTTCTGGTTTTGGTCTGTTTTATTTTTAACTCTGAAAAATCTGATTAAACTAGTCTTTCAATTCAATTGACCTTTATTAGGCATACTATACCATAAACATATACCTATCAATAAGATATCAAGGATCCTTGCTTGACAGTTTAAACCATAAGTTTGCCGCCTCAACCAGGAAATTAGCCATTAATCTAGTAACCTGTGGGTTTCGGTCATCCAATAAGTATAAACTAGTCTTCCATGTTCTGGGAGCTTTGTTTTGTGTAAGTGAAGAACTTTCCAAGTCTCTTTCACTGTTGATACCTCTTTCTATATCAGACCTATAACAAGGGGAAAAAAAAATGCTAAGAGAATAGCTAGACCTGGGTATGTTCCTTTGTAGGCGCCTTTCTGGACCTTTCATCTCGGATCTTTATTCAGCATCGATCTGTCGGCAGATGGACATAGAGGGACGGAACAAAAGGGGAAAAGAAGATGAATGCTTTCAATGTCATGCTGTAGGAGTTTGACACTGTTACAGGGGAAGCTGAGTTTACATACAGAATCAGTAAACACACAAAGGTCTCCAAGGTACAGAACAGAACACTTTGGAAGGCTCTCTGAACTATCTTACAGTGGCCGTCAAATATCAATCAGTATTGAGGAATTTTTCATACCACCCCAGTGATGCTTGTGATTTAGGTACTGGTTGTCTTTCCTTTTGTAAAACCATAGAATGATAGAGCTGGAAGAGACTACAAGGGCCATCGAGTCCAACCCCCTGCCATGCAGGACTATACCATCAAAGCACTCCTGAGAGATGGTCAACAAGCCTCTATTTAGAAACCTCCAAAGAAGAAGACTCCACACCCTCCATGACAGCATATTCCACTGTCAAACTGCTATTACTGTCAGAAAGGTTTTCCTAATGTTTAAATGGAAGGTTGAAGACATTGCTCCATATCCTAGTCTCTGGAGCAGCAGAAAACAGGCTTGTTCCGTCCTCCATATGACATCCCTGCAAAAATTTGAACACGGCTATCACATTGCCTCTTAACCTTCTTTTCTCCAGGCTAAACATACCCAGCTCCCTAAGCCACTCTTCATAGGGCATGGTTTCCAGACCCTCACCATTTTGGTTACTCTCCTCTTGACACATTCCAGCTTGTTAATATCCATGTTGAATTGTGGCGCCCAGAAATCAACACATTATTCAAAGTGGGGTGTGACCAAAGTGGACCTAGACACTATATTCCTGTTGATACAGTCTAGAATCACATTGGCTATTTTAGCTGCTACATCACACTTCTGACTCATGTTCAGTTTGTGATCTACTAAGAATCCTAAATTCCTTTCACATGTACTCTTGTCAAGCCAAGTGCCACCCAGCTTTATCTGTTCATTTCATTTGTCCTTCCCAAGTGTAGCACCTGACATTTCTCACTGCTGAAATTAATGTTGTTAGTTTTTGCCCAGCTATCTAATCGGTTAAGGTCATTTTGAATTCTGATCCTGATCTAACTGGGGATAATTGAGTAGGACTGGGGAGGGTAGAGGGAACGGGGTGAGGCCTACTGGTCACCTGATGCCACAAAACCTATCTGTGTGATAGATTATGGCTCTGAGGTCAATGAGCAATCGATTGTGCCAGAAACAGAGCCAGTGACAGACCAGACTATCTTGCAAACACCCCCATCAGCTGAAAAACACACTGAGACAGAGTTGCTGCAACCAGTTCCAGTGGGAGAGGGAGCCAGCAATGATTTAGAGGAATTAGATTCACTTTTACCCCCCAGCTCTCTCCCAATCATGGAGGAGACAGAAACAAGCAGCTCAGAGGGAAGCCACTTGGGCAAGATTGGGCAAACAGAACAATGAGAGTAAGACCTATTTTTGTCAGCATATAAGTCAGTCAGCGTGTCTTTCTGTTTGCTTGTAGCAAATTACTACTCAAGCCTACGACCTTCGTGTTCTGGCTGTCTTGAACCATTTGGACTGGCCTTCAGCATTTTGGAGCTTTTGGATTTGCCACGACTTCTGCTTGGCTCAGTGTTTCTCCTTGATTGTTTGGAATGGAAACCCTCCCACTGCCGCCTCCTTCTCTTGGTCAAGTACTATCGCCTTCCTTTCCTTGCTGGCAGAGAGGCACGGGCAGGGAGTTGAACTCTGACAATGTGCAGCCTAGCAGCCACATGGCATCCCAAAGAAGACTGAACTCAATGAAGAAGATACAGTGCATAGGCACTACGTGCTGCTAAATTGGGCTGTCGAGGTCCTAAAAGACCAACAGAGGCCCACTCCCAGCCTAACAGCCAAATTTTCCCCAAGTCTGGCTTATAGAATCATAGAATCATAGAAATGTAGAGTTGGAAGAGACCCCAGGGGCCATCCAGTCCAACCCCCTGCCATGCAGGAACACCCTCAAAGCACTCCCGACAGATGACCATCAAGCCTCTGCTTAAAAACCTCCAAGGAAGGAGCCTCCACTACACTCCGAGGCAGCAGATTCCACTGCCGGACAGCCCTGACTGTCAGGAAGTTCTTCCTTAGGTTCAGGTGGAATCTCCTTTCCTGTAGCTTGAATCCATTGCTCCTTGTCCCCATTGCAGCCCATTCAGGCTGGTTGGCTGGGGAGGAGGATCCCATCAACCACTTTATCGGTGGACCCCAGCACCCTCCTCAATAATACACCAGAAACCTCCTGCACTCCCAGGCTGGGAGACTGAAGGATGCCCAATTGTGCAACAATGAGGCGTGTTGACCTTGCCATGGTGTGACTAGGTTCTTCCCCAACCAACTGACTCCAAACTGTTAGTCTCCTGCTTGTTGCCTCTTATTCTGTTACTGCTCACTGGTCCTTCCAACTACTCAAACCAGCAAAGTCACTGCCACCACATCCGCTCACTTGTACGCTTCCTTGCCCAAGTGGAAGATAGCAAGAGCTGTGTTCAGTTGCTATTTAAGCATCTTAAATTAACGCATGAGAAGGATCAGTGCCCTGTGCTTGGTTCCAGTGCCCTATAGACAGGGAGAGGAACAGGCTGAAGCAGAAAACTTCTGTGTCCATGGAGGCTTTCTATGTGAGCTGATAACTTCCAAATCACGTGGAGAGCCTCCACAGAGACAGAAGCTCTCCAGTTCAGAAACTCACCCTTCATGTATAGGCAAGGGGATGGAAATGAAGATGAGCAGGGTATGGTCAATATGCATGTTTTTTTTTTAAAAAAAAATTATTTTGTTTGTTTGTTAAGATACTTGAATAGTCATTGAACGGAGCTAAGGAAATGCAGACTAGGAATATAATTAGCAAGATCTACAACAGCATTGACTTTAATCTTGGAATGGTCTGGAAAATATCCCCAGAACATGATTATATCTACTCTGGAGCTGTAAGAAAATAAGAACATAAGACCCCTGCTGAATCAAGCCAATCTATTCTGACAGTGGTAAATCAGTTGCCTGTTGGGAGTCCAACAGTGAGACATGAGTGCATTTGCAGGTTTCTCTATTCAGAGGCTTAGAAGTATCTATCACTCAGCTTTCCAACTAAGCCTTAGAGTAGGGGCAGAATTTCAAAAAGTTACTTTTTAAGACTATCCTGGTCAAGCTGGCCAGGAGATTCTAGCAGCTATAACTGGAAAAGTGCCTTTTGCAAGCTCTCCATGCAATGGACAACTTTCTCCTTACCCTTCCTCCTGAAAGCATGTGCATACAATACTCATAGAATCATAGAGTTGGAAGATACTACAGTGGCTATTGAGTTCAAGCCCCTGCCATGCAGGAGCAAACACGCAAAGCACTCCCAGCAAATAGCCATCTAGCCTCTGCTTAAAAACCTCCAAAGGTGACTTCACAACACTCCGAGGTAGCATGTTCCATTGTTGAATGGCTCTGACTGTCAGGAAGTTCTTCTCTGTACTTTTGAGGGGCTCTTTCCATGTAGATATTTTTTTTTAATGATTATGATGCTCACCTCAGCAGTCATGTTTTGAGTGGTGTGGTTAGCTGGGGGGCAATTTGACAGTCAGATTAGAAACAGTGGGAAGATTATAGGATGGCCAAAAAGGAAGAGATGGGGATTCAAGGGTCTCATGCAGTCCATGAGACACAGATGGTCCATCTTGGTCTAGAACATTGGGATCTTATCAAAGATATTCTAAAACATTTTTGATGATGAATGATCCTAGTGGGCTGAGAAAGCCATTAAGAAATACTTTAAATAAACACATTACATATGGTTTGCTTTGTTATGAACCAATTCTGCTGTTTTTATTGATGCTCTTCATGGTGGTTTTCATGAATTGATCCCATGTCTTCTTGTTCTTGATACAGATGAAGATGAAGTAGTATGTGGGCTTTTGCCAAACGAAAGGTGGAACTCAAAGAAAAGGTATAATGGCTAGATCCTATTTTTAATCTTGACTAGAACAAAGGCAGGGAATCAATTGGTTTCTCCGATGTGTTAACTCACAATCTGCAAACTGATTCATTGAAGCCATTTCCACCCTACACTGTTACAGTGCCATTATTCTACTTCCAACATCCTATGGAATCCTGGGGTTTGCAGTTTAGGGAGGGGTCTTTAGAATCCTCAGCCAGAGAGCTCTTTGGCCTCAGGAAACTACAAACTCCAGAATTCCACAAGATGTTGAAGGTGGAATAATAGCATTATAGCAGTGTAGTGTGGAAATGGCCTGGGTCTCCTCTAGTTGGGATTAACCAACAGGATTCCAGTCATGCACATACCTATATCCAAACATGAAAACTAATGTTAACTTGGTATTATTTAATTTATTACCAAGAGAGGTGATGGTGGTGGTGTTGTGGCCTGTGAAGAAATGCCATGCAGAAGATGGAGCAAGTTTGCTTTCTGCTGCTCCAGAAACTAGATCACAAAGCAATGAATTCAAATTACAAGAAAAGAAGTTCCACCTAAACATGAGGGAAGAGATTCTTTACTGTAAGAGCTGTTCAACATTGGAAGAGACTGCTTTTGGAGAATTGTGGACTCTCTTTGGAGGTATTTATACAAAGGTTGGATGGGAATCTTTCAGGAGTGCTTTAGTTCTGTATTTCTGTGTGTTGGGAGATCCAGCTCTAAGATTCAATGGGTTCTATGATCCATAAAGCAATGAACCCTTGTTTCAAAAGGAAGATGGTTTAAAAAGTAGCTGACCCAGCCATTTAACCAATGATAGGATCATAGAGTTGGAAAAGACCACAAAGGCCATCCAGTCCAACCCCTTGCCCATTCGGTGCCATGAAAGCACAGTTAAAGCACTTGCAACTGATGGCCATCCAGCTTCTGTTTAAAAACCTCCAAAGAAGAAGAATCTACCACACTTTGTGATAGCATATTCCACTGTCAAACTGCTCTTCCCTTCAGGAAGTCCTTCCTAATGTTTAGATGGAACCTCTTTTCCTGTAGTTCAGAGTCATTGCTCCATGTCCTAGTCTCTGGAGCAGCAGAAAACAAACTGGTTCCATCTTCCATATGACCTTCCTTCAAATATTTAGATATCCTGTAAAGTTGAAGGCATACCCCCTGACTAACAATACAACCCTGGAGGATATCCCATGTAACAATAGGCCATCACAGGCCAACTGTAACATATGCAAATTGCTTCCTCCCACCTAGGGACTACACAAGTATATATATTCTGTCTTACTTCCATGCCACCAATCCTCTGAAGATGCCAGCCACAGATGCAGGTGAAACATCAGGAGCAAATACTAATAGAATATGGCCTCAAAGCCGTATTTAGGTATCTCTTCAGGTATGGTAGCTAATGGCAGAGTGAAGCTGCTCTGGTTTTTAGTCTGAACTTTAAAGGGGCTCTGCAGGGTGCTGAACCTATTTTATAGTACCTGAGATTGCTTAAAAAAACTGATTAAAACCCAAAGCTAATCCAAGAGCCACAAGATGTTACCCCCTGTGACCATGAAAATGTATCGCCTTCCAGGAGCAATTTTGATCTGTATGAAAATTCTCTACTGTCCAAGATAGGCTGGGAAGTGAGTTGCTCATAACGGCCCCTGCTGCTTTTAATACCTCAAAACATATGGGGAGAAATAAGAAGGACATGTCTGTAATTCACACTGGCCCTTTTCTTTTTTTTGGCCTCATTTGGAGAGGACGGATGGCTCATCCTCCCGCCTTCCCTTTCCGCCTCCATTTCTTTTAACAAATGTAAATAAGAAGAAAAGCATCTTGGATGACATCTTTCAAGCTTATTCCCTTAGCTGCAGGGGTCTGATGAAGGGAATCTTTTTTTCTCTGACTCTGTCGTCATGAGGAATTTATGTTGCCAAGGCGATAGAGATTCTTTTTTGTGCGTCCACTGTGCAGCCGGAGCTTGGGGGAAGATCAGAAAACCAGGCCCTTGACTTGAGGCAGAGTTGATTTTCTTCTGATTCTTTTGCCCTTGAAAGCTACAGGGTGGCCCAGGGTTGGACTTCGGTTTCTTATTAATAAGGCTCATTGGGGGCTTCAATTAGGAAATCTGGGAGTACAGAAGCTGGGGAAAGGATGGTGTTGGTAGCAACCTTGCTGCACTTGGTTTCTTGCGAAGGATGGGAAGAGTGACTGAGGCCATTTCTGCACCTGACCTCCTCCCGTTGCCATCCTGTCACTGTCCTGGCAGCACCTTTGCTAGGAAGGGAGTGTGGCAGGAAAGCTCCTTTCCTCACTTGGAAGGCTCCCTGCAGAAGGGAGTGTGAGTGACAGGCACCTTCCTTCCACACCACAGCTGGCTCCCATGGTGCACCAAGGAAGGAAGTGCTTCTATCGGGCTTCCATTCCTTCTGTATGGCTGCTGGTGATGGGAACATCATGGGATTTATTCCGTTAAGTGAATATCCTGTGATCATGATGGGTGGGAACAGGTTAGTAGCACGACTGTGATGAAGTCGTGTGAAAGCTCCACCCATGGACCACCGCCATCATGACCAACCCTGGGACTGTGACACCATATGCAAATGGCCTATGATTCTACATCGCAATCTACATTTCCTTATTTTATGAATCCATAGCTATTGGTGCATCACAAAACTGCTCATCCAGGTAGTGGTAAGTGTGCTCTGATGCACATCAGGTGCTTCTGAGGACCACAGGCATGTCTGATGGTCATTCGGGCACTTCTGATACACATTAGGCACTGTTAGCTGCAAGATCGCCTCCTCCTGTACAACCCCGCCTGCCCGCTCAGGTCATCTGAAAGCCATTTACTTAAACCAGCCAGATTTAGACTGGCAACAACCAGAGGATATTTTTGTCAGCCGCCCCTGGACTGTGGAATGACTGTCGAAGCCATGTGCCCACCCCTGCATTGCCATGCATCAGCTGCTGTGAGCAGTAGAGGTCTATCCTATTAACCAGGGCACACTAGATGTTTCCACCTCACCTCCTACCAGTGACCTCCAATGTGACAACCAGAAGAGGGTTCCTAGTCAGTCACACCAGAGATCTCTGGCAGGAGGGGAGAAGAAACATCAGTTTTCTGTGTCACAATCAACAGAGGAACAGACCTCTGTCAAACAGTGCCATGTTTGTAAATATGTAGGCTTTGGGAATAGGAATCAGTTACAGATCTGTGATTCTAGGTTACGAAACTGTAACTAGGTTATAAAACTGCAACTAGGTTATAAAACTGTAACTGCAATATTGAGTAACAGTACAGTACATGTGAAAGGGATAACAGTATGTGTGAAAGAAATCCAGGAATCTTGATAGATCACAAGCTGAAAATGAGTCAGCAGCGTGATGGCAGCAGCCAAGAAAGCCAACATGACTCTTGGTTGCATCAATAGGAGTATGGTGTCTGGATCAAGGGAGGTGTAATACTGTGTCCAGTTCTGGGCACCTCAATTCAAGAAGGATATCAATAAGCTGGAGCGTATCCAGAAGAGGGCGACCAAAATGACGAAGGATCTGGAAGCCATGTCCTATGAGGAGCGGCTTAGGGAGCTGGGTATGTTTAGTCTGTAGAAGAGAAGGTTAAGAGGGGACTTGATAGCCATGTTCAAATATTTGAAGGGATGCCATGTCAAGGAGGGAGAGGGCTTGTTTTCCATTGTTTTCTGCTGCTCTAGAGACTAGGACAAGAAGCAATGGATTCAAGCTGCAGGAAAGGAGATTCCACTTGAACCTCAGGAAGAACTTCTTGATGGTCAGAGTTGTGCTGCAGTGGAATCTGCTGCCTCAGAGTGTGGTGGAGTCTCCTTCTTTGGAGGTTTTTAAGCAGAAGCTGGATGGACACCTGTTGGGAGTGCTTTAATGGGTGTTCCTGCATAGCAGGGGGTTGGACTGGATGGCCTCTAGGGTCTCTTCCAACTCTATGACTCTATGATTTTAATTCCAGCAATCATTTTCACAGGGACATCAGGTGGGAGCACAAGACAAAACCTCCTTGGAGGCTGTGCCCCGTGCTCTGGGGCCTCTTCTTACAGAGGCTAGAATGGCCTCACTTTTTAAAATTATGACAGGCTGAAGGACTGATTTTTTTTAACAAAGGGGTTTTAATAAGATATTTTAGTGTTCATCCATTTCATTTTGACCTTTTGTATATTTTAACTGTAATGCATTTGTTTCAATTTGCCATCTTGAATTCCAGTTTAATAATACTAATACTATCACAGTTCTGATCAGAACTGCAGAGATACTATGCCAGGAGAAAAATATTGGATTGCTTTTAATCATGACCAGTATTACTGGACTCTCAAAACAGCAAAGGCTGAGCATGATAGACTGATCTGAAGAAAAGTTACTTTGAGCTAAGCATTCCTTACCTAAAGATGTTTTTTGATTCTTACCATAAGACTCTGAAAATATGGTGCCAAATCCATCAGTATAAGATTTTTAAGAATAGCTTCTCTGACCTTTTGCACCCCTGCAAAGAAACCAGGTGATATCCTTTCTCTTATCATGAGGATTTGGCTGCAGGCAGGATGTTGACACGCAAAATAAGTTGTAATCTCCTTGAGCTAGCTACTCAAGGGTTCATATGTTATCGAAACTGCATCATTCTCCATGCCAAAATTACGGAGGAGGCTTTTCCCTGCAAATCAATCCAACGGATCCCATAAATCAGCACAAAAGGGTTGTTATTTTCTGTAAGAAGTTGTGGAAATCATTTTCTTTGAAACCTAGAAGGATGAGAAAGAGGCAAAGTTGAACATGGAAGTCCACTCTGTGTTGTGTTAATGGAATTGTTAACAGGAATGAACCTGAATGCTATTGCCAGTCCCAACTAGAATACATCCCCTGAATGTTTACCTACATGTTGACTCATCATTCAACAATTGAGTCAATGGGTCCATTCCAGTTCAGGCTAAGAAATAGGATCCAGGCTGTAGTCTGATCAGTGTTGCTTAGGCCCTTTCCACAGCGCCTTACCATCCTGCAATGGGGATGGGAGAAGGACAGGACCGTGATGATGCTTCTGCGTGACTCTGCTGTGGTCCCGTCCTTCTTCTGTCTCCAGGCGAAGTGATCAAGGATTAAATCATTGACAAATTTTCCCTGTCCATGACGTGCAATCACATCACTATCTCAGATTTACCTGCCCTGTGGAAGCTGCAGAAGCACAATGACCCGGCTGTGCTACAGAAGGAAGAGGTGTGGCCATTGCACTCTCTTTTGCAGGGAGCCAGCAAGTGAGGAGGGATGTCCTCTTGTCATGCTTCCTTCCCAGCATAGTCACTGCAGGGATCCACTCCGAACAACTTCAGGAAAAGGTAGGGTGCGGAAAGGGCCTTAGACTGTGGATGGCTGACATACACTCAGGGCCCTTCTGCACTACACTGTTATGGTGCTATTATTCCACTTTCAACATCCTGTGGAATTGTGGGGTTTGACCTTTGCTGAGGCCAAAGAATTCCCTGGCTGAGAATTCTAAATGCCCCTCCCTCAACTGAAAACCCCAGGATTCCATAGGATGTTGAAAGTGGAATCATAGCACTATAACAGTGTAGGGCGGAAGGGCCCTCACTTCCTTTCCAGAATTAAAGCTGGAGGCACACTTCCCTTTCACACTCAGAAAGGGTTTGTTTTAGAATGTGTAGCTATTGTTTGGCCACATGAAAGCTCCTTCCTTATGTTTTTGAGTGACTCATTGAACTGTGTCGAGTCAGAAAGATACAAGCCAAGAATAGTGACTCATCCATAGATTCCATACTTTCTCTTGAAGGAAATTGCATTGGCATGGGAGGGAGCCTGGCTCATAAGGAGAGCAGACAAGCAAACCATCTAACACTTAACCTCCTCCTTCTGTCTCCACAGGAGTGAATGGCTTACTTACCCAGTAAGTTACTTGTCCGCTAACCCTGACAATTACTTTACTGGAGAGTCTGGTAGACCATGGGATGAAAGCTAAGGACTCAAGTCAAGGTGAAAAAACCAACAAAAACTTTTGATCTGACTCAAGATCTTTTTTTTTTTTAAAAAAAACAGCACTTCAACAGCTATTGTGATGTTTCTAAGGTGGATGAAGCACACATGGATTTTTTTTAAAAAAATTGCAGAAGTAAGAAAAGTTAGGTTATGAAAATCCAGGAAAAACACTCTTGTTTGAACCTAGTCTTGATTGTTTTCCTACTTAAGACCAAGATACTATTTTCCTTTAGCCCAGATTCCTTTGCCTCTGAACTTTGGATCTTCTAAAACCTTCTCCACCTTGATGTCCTACAATTTCTGATTTGTTCTCTTCCTGGCTCTCCCTTGCACAACAACGACGAAAATTCCTGTTTTCCAGTTCCACATATTCACATCATTTTTCACATCCACTGCCAATCTTGTCACCCAACGGAAGGAGAGCAGAGTTTTACATTTTTAATTCCCTTGGTAATCAATCGGAAGAGGTTAAAAAAAAAAATCTGATTCAGTTCATTTTCCATTTATCAGATTTACAAATTGCTTTATATTCATGGTGAAACCGAGCTTTTCCTTTCCGAATGTGGGCAAAGTCAAAGTTGACAGTTTTGTTCAGCTGGACCCCATGTGTCACCCTGCAAAGTCTGAATTTGCATTTTTGTGCATTCACTCTTCTTCAGGCTGTAATGTGGGTATAACATAGTTCTTTCTGTCAAGGGAGTAGCTCTGCCTATATATTTTCTTCAAAGAATACAAACCACAATGAACACTTCTTCACATCACCTTCACAAGAGATGAAACCACAGCCAAAAATCTACATCATGCTTGTGGTGTGTGTAAATCTTTGTTTTACTGAGGGCAAAGAGCTCTCTGGCTGAGAATTCTAAATGTCCCTCCATAAACTACAAATCCCAGAATTCCACAAGATGTTGAAAGTGGAATAATAGCACTAGAACAGTGTAGTGTGGAAATGGCCTAAGATAGCATAGGCAAGGTCTAGAGGACAGTGGCATATTTTTTAATCTACAGGCTCCTTTGTGGGGCTCACCATCTTCCACAAGTCTAGAAAAATACAAGAAATTAAATTAAAATTAAAAAAAAACCCCAAATATGCAGAAGCCCATTTCTTGTTTTTCAAACATGCTTTGTGGAGTGAGTATGAAAAACAAGGTTCATAGTGACCCTGGAGCAAAAACACTATTATTATTGTGATTATGGTGGGAGTGTGACATAGGGCCAGGGTGGTGACACAAAATTCTCATCTCTGCCCTAAGTTGCTATAGGAATTTTAAAAGTATGTCTGCAACTCTGGTGGAAAGAACAATGCAATTTTTCTTAATAAAAGTGGAGAAAATGGAAATTATAAACCTTTATATCCTCATAAATACCACTTGGCGGGGAAGAATGTATGTATGTATGTTCAACAGAGATTCAAAAGAGAGAAGTGTAAGGTCCTACACTTAGGTAGAAAAAATGGAATACAGAGATATAGGATGGGGGACACGTGGCTGGATAGCAGTACGTGTGAAAGGGATCTAGCAGTCTTGGTAGGTCACAAGCTGAACATGAGTCAGCAGTGTGATGCGGCAGCCAAGAAAGCCAATGCAATTCGCAGCTGCATCAATAGGAGTATAGTGTCTAGATCGAGGGAGGTATTGGTACCACTCTACTCTGCTCTGGTTAGACCCCATCTTGAATATTGTGTCCAGTTCTGGGCACCCCAATTCAAGAAGGATATTGACAAGCTGGAGCAAGTCCAGAGGAGGGCGACCAAAATGGTGAGAGGCCTGGAAGCCATGCCCTGTGAGGATAGACTTAGAGAGCTGGGTATGTTTAGTCTGCAGAAGAGAAAGTTAAGAGGGGACAGGATAGCCATGTTTAAATATTTGAAGGGATGCCACGTAGAGGAAGGAGAGAGCTTGTTTTCTGCTGCCCCAGAGACCAGGACAAGGAGCAATGGATTCAAGCTGCAGGAAAGGAGATTCCACCTGAACCTCAGGAAGAACTTCCTGACAGTCAGGGCTGTCCAGCAGTGGAATCTGCTGCCTCGGAGTGTGGTAGAGTCTCCTTCCTTGGAGGTTTTTAAGCAGAGGCTGGATGGCCATCTGTCGGGAGTGCTTTGAGGGTGTTCCTGTATGGCAGGGGGTTGGACTGGATGGCCCGTGTAGTCTCTTCCAACTCTAGATTTCTATGATTCTATGATTCTATGTATGTATGTATGGTGATTAAAGTGAAATCAACCGCTATAATTGCATGCTGCAAATACACTCCATCATTCATCCACTGTTTAATAAGTGGACAGATGTGACTTGCATTCCACTAAACTTCACCTGTCTGTTGATATATGCTATCAAGTCAGTGTTTACCTATCAGGACCCTGTGAATGACAAACTTCCAAGAGATTCTATGATCAACATTCCTGCTCAGGTCTTAACAAATTCAGAGCCAGGGATTTCTTGATTCTGTCTACCCATCTATGATGCAACCTTCCTCTTTTCCTACTGCCTTCAGCTTTATCTTATATTATCATCTCTTTTTTTTCACTGAATCTTGTTGCTTCATCATGTGTCCAAGGTACAAAAGGTTCACTTTGGTCATTTTGCCTTCTAGGGAAAGTTGAGGCTTGGTTTCCTCTTGGACCTATTTGTTCGTCTTTTTGGAAGGCCATCAAGTCTGTAGAACAGTTTCCCAGCACCAAGTTTCAAATGAATTGAACTCCCACCAAACCCAGGCTGCACATTAAACCCCTTCAAAGCTAGGAAGCTGAAACACAGTTCTTACTGAGGTTATATCCTTTTGAGCTGTGGATGAGGACTTGCACAGGAAAAATAATTCTCCCTCTGTCAGGTGTGTCAGAAATACAAACAGTTTTCTGCTGGTCTTCTCCTTGAGGCTTCAGACCTACTGGTTAACCTCATCTAGAGAAGACACATTAAATCTATCACTGAATAGTGAGTCGACACCAGGTATATTCCGTTGCTTTAAAAGGTCTTCTCCAGTTGGAATTAGGCCCTTTTCTCACGGGGTAATTAAATATTCCCAGGTCGACCTCGAACGGGGGCCTTTTTCACCTTAGAGAGAACCAGGTCGCATTTAATTTTTTTGATTCTCACCTCAATCCGCGTGGGGGAGCCACCATCCAGCATTCGCGCGCCCTTTTTAAAAACCAGAAGAAATGTGGTTTTTTTCCTCCAATCCGCGCTCATCCTTTCGTGAAAAAGTGACGGTGCATACTGATTCGTGCGGGGGATGAAGAGAGGGAGGGATTTAGGCATGGCCAGCAGAAGCGACAAGACCGCCCCCAGTGCTTTCGAGTGCTGCTATCAAGGCTGAAATTAGCACCCCAGCAATGTTCGTCAGTAGCTCGTGCTCCATACACAAAACAGCAGAAAGCAAGCAGAAAGAGAGAGGGGGGAAAATGTCTCCATGGCAGCTCCAAAGAAAGGTGCGGGACGGGGGGTATGTTGGAGGATGTAAGGGGACACGCGTGCGTACTGACGTCCATGATGACGCTCAGAGTGTTTCTTTTAAAAATTGAGCACAGCCAATCACTGCCAGACAGGACGGGGAAAGGACACCTATGGGAGTGGCCAGGGTAATATTGTGTGGATGCATTGATGCTGCCTAGTCTTTTCTCTATGGAGCCGTGAGAATGCTCCTAAAATTTCAGTCCGTGTTAGTGGGGATTAAGGGAAAACCTGCCTGGATCGTAGCGGCACGATTTCTGCACCCCGTGAGAAAAGGGCCTTAGTCATACAATTTAGGTCCTAATTTTCTCTATAAAAGATTCTTTTGCGTGTGGAGGAAAGCAACCGTTCATGTCCAGCTGCCCCATCTATGATCTAAAGGGGTAAAGTAGGTCAACTACCTGGTTGAGCCCAAGACCTGAGAGTGTGAAGATAACACCAACTACACACCTTTTCCAAATACATTTATACTTTTATTCTTGTGGGCTCTGGAGCATGTTTAGTCCGTATTAGTGATGGATTTTCAAGCTTAGCTCTGACTTTCCTGGATTTTCAGAGCTTTAAAGGAAGCAGCTGAACTGTGTCCCAAACAGTAGGGATTGTTTCCATGTATGGAAGAAGATAAAGGGTACTAAGAGCCTTGATGATATAAGAGCTGGGGTGTGGTTATTGGGTGGCACATTGGAAGGAGGGAAATTTTCATTTCACATCCTTTTTGAAGAATACATTGAAATGCTCACTTTTTTTTCCATTTTCTAAGTGGAAAGGTTAAAAATGAAACACAGCAGAGACTGAAACTTGTAGATCTGTGTGCCCAGAATTTCAAGTGCATAATTCCTGAAGATCTCATTTACACTTATCATGGATTCAACCACTTCAGTGTGGAAATTAGAAGTTACCACTTGTGATGAGTAATACAAATTGCAATATAGTAAAGGGACAGTTGTGTTCTCTTTTTTCATATGTTTAGTAACCAGAATTAGAACCTGTCAGTAAAGGTTGGACCAAACCTGTAGAAAATACTTTGTGATGTGGGTCATTAAGTGCATCTTTGGAGAGCCATGTGACTTTAGCTGAGTCATGCTAATGAGCAATTAGGGGAGAAGGTTGCATCAGGTGTGGGGAGAATGCAAAGGCTGGCAGGATTGCATCAGCTAGTGCGAGGATAAATGTAGCTGAGAGCTAGCCAACAAGTTGCATATGGTGCCTCATGTGTCTGCTGGAGGCTCTGTCAGAAAGAGCAAGCAGAGGGATGCTGGAATGCCTTCTGGAGATTCTTGTAAACATGTACACATTGTAACTGAAGAATAAATTGCCCCCCTTTATGGAAGAGAACAATTGGTGTGGGTGAGTTTTTACTGGCTACAGTGCATTGCTGCTAAGTTATTCTTTGTTGCTGGGCATGCTTCCAAAGCTGTGAGAGCAATCTCTGTTATATTTTGGGTGTGACAAAACTAAGCGCAGAACCTGCATGAATGATGGCTATAGTTCCAATCCATTCTGTTCTTGTCAAGCTAGAACAAGAGTACCATAAATCGATTATGGATTCTATCACTATACTCTGCACTAGCTACTTAGTTACACACCTAAGTAAGAATCTCCTGGGCAGGTCACCCCAGCTACCTTAACAGCCAATATCTGGATTAGACCAAAGAAGCTCATTCAGCTTCTGATCAAGGTGCAAAGAGGGTGACACTTCTACTCTCTTCTACCAGTGAGCAAAGTTGGAATAAGGACTTGTAACAGGGGTCCTACTTCTGATTGTTGCAGCTTTGCATAGTGGTGAGAGGGAGTTGGAAACACCACCTTCCCTGCACTCCAATCAACAGCTGATCAGATCTCCTTTGCCCAACAAATCTCCTTCGCCCAATCTGGATGTTGGATCTTAAAGTGGGCTTGGGTGCCATTTATGTAGTCTTACAGCAAGAGTAAGCAGTCTTACTGACTACAGAGCAGTTGCAGATATGTAACTCTGGGTTACACAATAGTGACTGCAATACTGAATGACAACCAAGATTCTTAAAATGACATTGGCAAGCTTGACCATGTCTAGGTGGAGAAAGATCTAGAAACTAAATCCTTTAGGAAATGCTTGAACATCTGGAGGTGTGTAGTCCAGAAGATGGAACAAATATGTTATTTGTTTCTCCAGAGGAAGGACTAGAAGCAATGGATGGAAATTACAATGAAGCAACTCTTGGCTGAAATTCTGTTGACTCTTGTTGGAGCAATAAAGATCTACCACTTTATTTACATGGAAGGCTTGCATGATGGAGTCAATGACAATGCTCTGGTGTTGTTCTAGAATGTTCTTGTTGTTCCTGGTCATGGAGGGCAGAGCTGTGGTTGAATACCAAACTACCCTTTAAGCAAGTCCACTTGATTAAACCAAGACTTTCATACTTTAGACATATCATGAGGCAATGTGACTCATTAGAAAAGATGCTAAAGACAGTGGAAGGTAATTGAAAAAGAGGAAGATAGCATTAACAGGCAGATTGAGTCAATCAAGGAGACCACAGCTCTGAGTTTGCAGACCTGAGCAGGGCAGTTCATAACCAGGGTTCTTGAATGCCTCTCATGTATAGGATCACCACAAGTCAAAGTTAAAACAGTAGCAATATCAACTATAGCAGTATCAAATTGTATGGCAAGTGAAAAGAACTCTTGCGTATAGGGGTGCCCAATACTTTTTAATGCAAACATATAAAAGTTACAACTTCTTCTGTAATCCAGAGTTGCATCACTTGAATAGGAGTCCTGATATTTAGAAGGAACATCCTAAGAATTTTGTTGTTGTGTGCCTTCAAGTTGCTTCTGACTTATGGTCACCCTAAGGGTAACCTATCACTGGGTTTTCTCAGGGCTGAGAGTGTTTGATGCACCCAAGTTCACCCAGTAGGTTTCTATGCCTGAGCAGGAATCTAAGTCTGGTTTTCAAGGTCATAGTCTAATGCTCACCACACTGGCTCATCCTAGGAGATATTGAATGCCAAAATAAGCTGCTTCAGGAGAAAGAAGGTTCTGCTTTGGTGGAATGTTTATGCAGAGTAGACAATGGATGGAATGTTGCATAGAATATTCAATTTATGTAGGTAAGTTCTAGATAAGTTGCTTCAACTCTACAGTTCAGTGATTGCTCAGAAATGGTGGGACCATTCTTGAGTGAATCATATCCTCACGATGATCCTTTCATTCAGATTTTCGAATTGGGACTGGGTTTTCTGAGCAGTGCTTCTGTGATTGTCACAAACCTCACTGCTCTGCTCTAACTTTATTAGCAATTTGGTGCATTGTTGCTGTCTCCATTGTGTGATGATTGACAGAAAGAAGAGAGATGAACATATGGAATAATGGTTTCCAGAGAGTGGAAAAATTCTGGTTTTGGACTACCTGCCATTCTGAGAGCTGTAGATTTTTGTTTGTTTGGTTTAAAGCAACTGTTTCCAAGCTGTGAGGTCCATCTCTGGTGGACATAGAGTAATGGATGTGTTCAAGCTGATGTATTTTTTTTTTAAGGCACACTCCCAAGCCTTTCTTGTGGCTGTCTTTTGTGCCCCTGGAGTTAATTTGAAAATCACTTTCTTCCACCAAAGGTCTCTTCTGTGAATGAAACTGACATGAATATTGACGAGAGCACCTACCCATTAAAAAAGAGAGGCTGACATTCAGTACAATTTTCTCCTCTACCCGTGCTCTGGAAGAATGGCTTTGGGGAGCTGTGTTAAGGAACATTTGTTTTAGCAGAGTTAATGTTAAATGTCAACCCCTGTTGGCTGGGGAGGGCTAATTAGGAGAGAAAGGAAAAAAGACAATGGTGAAATTGAAAAAAAAAATCCAAATAGAGATGCAGGGAATTCAATTTTAGATGCAGCCAACCCTGAAGAGCAAGCTGATCATTAGCTTTAGTTTCCTAATTTTGACTCCAAATGTTAGTCAATACAACAGATGGACTACAAATAGCGTATTGAGGGCTTGTTCAGACAGTCAGGATAGTTGTATTTGGATTGTTGCATCAACTTACTGCTGACAGGTCTGGAAAGACTGCCAGCGAGGGAGCTGAAAATTTGTAAAACCTGAGCTCACTCCAGTTCCCCCTTGAAGCATATTCTAACTCGAATCTGTATTGGATCATGAATCCCACTCTGCCCTGCACACAAAAAATGTGCATATTTTCATCTTCCGTTCTGACAGTGTATGTCTTCCTCTGTGAAAATGTTTCCTCCATGACTAAAGCATGTATGTACACAGTTTCAGCTGTACATATATTCCAAACTCATTTTTGTTCCATACAATCTCCATATAAGCTTGGATGTCAGGCTGCAAAATACATTCAGGTCTCTGTTTATTTCCAGGAGGTGCATATTGGATAAATTCTGGCCCCAAATTAACTGAAATTAATTTCTCAATCACCCCATATGGTTCCATTAATTGGCACATAACCTTGGACTAGGGAAGTAGAATAGTCTCATATTACATTATTCCTGGGAGTATCTGGTGGAAATGAGAAGTTGATCTGTATAGCACACACATATTGATAACACTTTCGCTCAACTCTTTCTATGGTTTCTTCTAGTGACTCCATGTATTAATAAGCAAGAGAGTAAAAGGTAAACCCTTGAGGTACCCCCAAATTCAACGATCACAGGGTGAAAGAAATGTTTCACCACCGTCTTTCCCCCAGAAAGAACCTACATAACTGCAACACCATACTTTCACCCATAGCACTAAGCAAACAGCAATGGGGACCCCATTTCTCGTTGAAGCTCCTTCTGCATAGTGCTAATACAAGTGGTATTTTGTGACAAATATGGCAGCTCTGATTGCCAAGATATGACAACAAAGAAGAGCAAAAGGGGATACATAGAATCAATGTTACTTTTCACTCAGACTTCTCTACCCAAGGAGTTTCCCTGGTAAGATTTTCAATTCATCCCAGTCTTGCGTATCCTTTGGGAGGGTATTTCTTTTTGGGGAGAATAATTGGCTGCTGTTAATTGATAACAAGTTGGTTTTGACTTTATGGGCACCTCTTATGGCCCACTTGTATGGATGAGAAACACCTTATTCTCACCCTATTATTGCCAGTCATGCTCAGGTCTTGCAAACTCAGCACCGTGGCCTCCTTGTTCAAGTCTATCCACCTGTAATGTGGTCTTCCTCTTTTCCAACTGCTTTCCACATTGTTGTTGTTGTTGCTGTTGTTGTTGTTGTTGTTGTTGTTGTGTGCATTAAAATCATTTCTGACCCTAAGTTAAACTTATCATGGGGTTTTCTTGGCAAGATTGGTTTAGAGAGGGGGCTTGTCTGACTTCCTCTGAGGCTGAGACAGTGTGATTTGTCCAAGCTCACCCAGTGGTTTCTATGGCTGAGTGGGGATTTGAATTCTGGTCTCCCAGGGTCTTAGATCGATGCTCAAAGCACCATGCCATGCTGGTTCTCTCTACCTTCTACCTTACCAAGCATTATTGTCTTGTGTAATATGATCTATCTGACATATTAAAGTCTCAGCTTAGTTATCTTGGCTTCTAGGGAGGGTTCAGATTTGATTTGCTCTTGGATCCATTCATTAGTCTTTTTGGCACTCCGTGGTATTTGTAGAACTCTCTTCCAGTACAACATTTCAGATGAAAGAGTTATAGGGAGATATAAATCTTTGCTTCTTTCATTCAGGTGTGTGAGAAAGAGAAACCACAAAATAATCATCTTGTTGTGAGACTGTAAGATCTTTCATCTCAGCCTTGATCTATGCATAAACAGAAATGCTTGTGAAGATAACAAAAAACAACTTCATTCACTCACTACCATGAATAATGAGTTCACACAGCATATATGTTCACCAGAATGTCCCCTTCTTCTTAGTTTTATTACTGCTGAATAGTTGGAAAATTTGAGGACAACTTGAGGACAATTTTTTAACTAACCTCAATTTATATCCAGTAGAGGCTCGCTGTTCCATCACTATGTAGCAGAGCCAGCAGAGTTCCTGATACACAACAGGATTGATGCACCATGAGACTGATGTGCAGTGGACCTAATGCACATTAGATCTGTCCTAATGTGCTGATGTCTTGCTGGTGGGGAACATTGGGGTCCACCTGCAAAGCCAGCATCTTCTTAGAATTTGGGGGAAATATAGCTCAAAGGAGGCTTGAGACAGGAGAATAACGGCAGGATCTTTTCACCTATGCATACCAGTACTAACTGTAGAAAGGGCTCTAGTTAAGCAAAGTATTTGATCTGAATTGAATAGCAGATGGGAATTCAGACACTCTTAAGAACCACACAAGGCTATCAGAAAGTGTGGCGAGGAAGGTTGAACAGAAAGAGATTAGAGGCAGAAAGGTTGATGATTACCAGACTTGAAGAAGGAGATCACAATGGAAAGACTCAGACAACATCTGAGAGTAGCACAGAGGAATGGCAGTCTGGACAATATTCTACATACTATGATTGGCTGGGGTGGAAGCTAGGGTTTTTATACCCTATTTCTCACCATGAAGGGGTGTATTGCCAAAGCTGGCTTTCCCAAGAGACTGACAAAGAGGTCCAGAATGGGCTGATCAGATAACTTCAGAGTGACAAAACACTGATGGAACTCATGACAATCTCTTAATGTTTGGTCAGACTGGGTGTATAGGGGAGCTCTCTGAAGGGTAAGTTGGAGGGATGATGTCTGATTGCTCACCAATCTGGACAATTTGTCTTTCATTGTATTTTTTTAAAAAAGTGCCAAGATCTGAAGCAGTGAAGGGATTAGAACAAAGCCATATTCCTGAGAGTTAGGGGCACAAGGCCTTCACAAAAGTGGAAAAATTGGAAGTATCTAATTGTGCGTATGTGTCTGTGGGAAGAGGGTCAAGGCATGGTGGGGAGAATAGGCATCCAGGGTCCAAAGTAGGTCAGAGAAAGGAGAGGGATGGGGAGGGTGTCATGATGTCCCTATACTTCCTCTCTCTTACCTACCTTCTTACTTGGGGGTATGGGAATCATTGGAGGAGGGTTTGTGGTGCAGGTTGCAAGCCATCCTTAGTTGGCCAGGCAGCTGCTGTTGGAGGAGGAGAAGGAAGATTTTCAATTTTTTTCCTAAGGACTGTGTGGCCTGATCGGAGCCACAGAGAGGGAAGGTTCCCTTGGAAAAGCAGCACCTGGGTATAGGGGCAGCGATTGGAGAACATTGCAGATAATCAAATCTGTGAAAGTTGAACCCACAAATGTGGAGAGTTAACTGTATATTATTAAATTTATTATGATGATGATTTTTTTCCTAAAAATATACAGTGAGCATTAAAATAGCATCAAATTGTTCATAGTATTAAAACAATTCAAGCCTCATGTTAAAAGAATAAAATGCAATTTTAAAAAAGAGGTGAAACGCTGTTCAAAACAGTTCAGTTAAAACAGTACAGCAAGTAACAGAGGCCTCATTGGAAATGATAGGTTTCCATTGTCAAGTCAAGTGAGCAAGATGGAGGCTGGGGTGACGTCCCTGTCCAATTCAAGGTAAAAAGAGATGAGCTAAGAAATCCTCGAGAAGTACAGCATAAACACAATTTTCCACCTGGTCAGCTGGCGAAATGAGCACATTCATTCCTCCTTTTTTCCCTTCTAAAGCCACTAAGTTCCCTTTCATGCTTGTGTGTGCATGTATGTGTGTAAAGACAAGCCATAAAACACACTTATGTTGCCTCTTTCCTCTCCAATTGCAACCTTCATCTCCTTAGATGTTTCTTGGCGAAGAGAACAAAGTAAAGGGAGAAAAGCAATTCGGGGCTGCCATCATCTTTGCTTAATGTCGTACGCTTGTTTCCCAGGAAAAAAGAAAGAAAGTATTTCCTATTTCTTGAGATTGGCCCACGCTTTCATCTGATGACACGTTCCACCAGAACAAAGGCAGTAATTCCAGTAAGACGGCTGAAGAGAAAGCAGTATGACAGAGGTGGGCAACTACATGGGGGGCCCAAAGGCAGATATTCTTCTCCAGACCTCAGATGGGCCTCGCCTCCTACAGAAAGCCCAGTTTCCTCTGTTTTTCTTTGCAATCCTCCTCAAAATGACTAGGAATGACATTGCATCACTAGCTCTCACTATTTTGAGAGGGACTACAGAGGAAAATGGAGGCAATTTGGGATAAGACAGGGTCCTGGGAGGCTTATCGGGGTACTTTCACGTGTTTTCAGACATTTGGTGGGTTTTCTGTGTGGTCCAGGGGCAGAAAAGCTCTGAAAATCACACCAAACATTTAAAAAAATGAGGGTAGGGTCTTTCAGGAACTGGTAGGGGGCATCAGGGTGACAAGATGGAGCCTTAGGGCTGACTGTAGCTCATGGGCCATCATTTGCCCATCTCTAGAGCTGAATGAGACTGCTCTCATAGTTATGAAGAAGAGAGACTTTCAGCAAAGTCGTGTTTTTGAGGCTCGACATCATGAGATCTTAAGGCGAGCCTCTTAAAATGAAAGGAAAAGTCAATACAATTTCCAACAGTCCCCAAAAGGCCTTGGATTCTTTGCAGGTTGTTGTGCAGTCTCAATTTTTGAGTGAATCGACCTGATTCTTGGACTACAACATGGATGGGAAAGCAATCAGTTTTCCCTCGATTCTCCAAATTTTGTTCATACATTTCTCAAGCCATTTCCGCACTAGGCTGTTCTAGCGCGATGATTCCACTTTCAACATCCTCTGGAATCCTGGGGTTTGCAGTTTCAGGAGGGGCCGGCCGGCACCTCCCAAAACTGCAAACCCCAGGATCCAGAGGATGTTGAAAGTGGAATCATCGCGCTAGAACAACCTAGTGCGGAGATGGCCTCAGTGCAAGACTGTCCCTCCACTTTATTTCTCTATTGATTGATCAATAGATCTTTTCTCTTTCCATTCTTTCATGTCCAGAGGGGAGGTAACTTCTGAAATGTTTCATTCTTGCATGCAACATTTCAGAAGTTACCTCTTCACTGGACAAGACGACAAGAGGTTTTGCGTATTTTCTAGTGATCTTTCATATTATGGGATAGAGGGAAATATAACGAAGTCACCAACATTTTGAGGTAGCAAGCGACAAACTCACTCACAAACTCTGACTTTTACATATTAGATTAAAATGTATATTTTCAGAGAAAACGTCTTTAGAGGTGGGTGTTTTAAGGAAAAGATGTTTTGAAAGTATCTATTGAAATCAAACTTTTGGAGGATTTTTTCCCCCAAAAGAAATTACAGATTAATAAAGGCACCGGACAAAATTAATGTCAGGATAAAACACGTATATGAAAGTGATACAACTTAGGGTTGCACAAATCCATCAGGAACATCTCCAAGAAGCAAAGTGAAGAGGGATGATTTGGGCCAATCTGGCAGAGAAGGAGTGAGGAAAATGTGTGGGCCCATGACAGAAAAGTGGGTATGGGATGGAGGCAACGGTCCTGATAGCCAGATGCCATAAAAAGGTGCAGAGTTGTGGGATCTAACCAATGGTAGCATCAAAGAAAACCTGTTCTTGTCACCCTCTCCCACCTCCTTATGCTGCATTATGGAATCACACCAGTTGGTTTTGCTTGAAGAATGAAGCAAAAATGTAGGTTCTCATTAAGCATGCTGTTCTCGCTGTCTTTATCATTAGCGTATATTGCAGATGAACTTTACCAGAACAGGTTGATTGGTGTTTGTGGAGGAAAGTGCTGGGATGAAAGTAGTGTGAAAATGAATTAGCAAGTTTTTTAAAAAAATCAAGAACATTGAAAAAAAAATATTTTACAGGTGCCTATAATAAAGTTACAGTCTAAAACTATGTTGGGTTAATCCTTAGTTTAGGCCATTTCTGTACTAGACTGTTATAGTGCTATTACTCCACTTTTAACATCCTACGGAATCCTGGGGCTTACAGTTTAGGGAGGGGCCTTGAGAAAGGAATGGGAATGAGGTTATAGTTCTTTGCACTGTCTAGCAAGCCTGAGTAAGAACAGGAGTCAATCTTTACGGCTACCATGCTTTAGCTGCCAATCTTGCCTTGAACGGGGGTTGGTCCCAATGGACCATAAGACTCCTTCCAGCTCTGTGATTCTATGACCCATTAATCTTCTTCTGAAAGAGCTGGAATGATCCCATTTTCAAGGCAGCCTTCAGAGGACAAGGCCTGCGTGTTTGGTGCCAACCAGTTCTCTACTCTCCTTTTTTCACAAAGGAACCATGAAGAGCCACCTGTACTTTGAAGTCTAACCTCGGCCTGCTTGGCAAAGGGGAGGCCAGAGAAGAAATACTTTCAGATGTTTTGAGTGAAAACTGTTATGAAATATCTATATGGTATAGTTTTATCTACCTGCAGAACTGACAGGAATGTTTTGGGTTTGTTTGCTTTTTGACACCAGGCTATTTTCAATTATCAGTCCCACTGCATCTCTTCTCCTTCACAGTTTCAGGGAAATCACTTGTCAGGAGGATGACAGATAACTCAGATTTTTTTCCCCTGCAGACAGACTGCTCTTTTGACCGAGTAATTTCTCTTGACCTCTATGAACCACATTAACAGAATCAGCACACTCAAGAAGTTGATGTTCTTCGGTGCTTCTTGGAATGTACCACACAGGGCTGAGGGGAGACCATTGCTTCATGTGCAAAACTTCTCCACTCTCACCCTCCTCATCAAAGACAACTTCTTGTCCAACAATTACATGCACAGGACTTGGGAAGTTGTTATCATTGGCCAGAATCCTATATCATGATTACCAATGCATAACTTGGAGTTACACACTCATGGCTGTTACATATTCATGGTCCTTATGTATCCCCTGTTCTGGGACTACGTAGGGACTGTGAAAGTCTCTCAATGTCCACTGACCAGGAAGCACCACTGTGATTGATGAGAGTCCATTCCTCGGTCAATTCAGGAAGCAGCTGGCTGCTGTTTCCACCCCTTTGCTTATGACTGATCTTCAGCATGCGGGGAATTGCAAGAGAAACCCTGTTTTTTGCTGTCATAATGGATTGGGGCCTGGGAAACATCAGTCAGCTGCTTCTCAAGAGACAGATGAATGGACCCCCATCAATTGCAGAGGCTGCTCCCGATAAGTGGGGATAGGGTTGGTCATGCTGGAATTCAGTTCATAATACTGTAACTGCAGTGCTTACATATACAAAAAGACCAAGATGGATTCTGGTCATTATCATAAGTTGCCAGGATGCTGTTACCAGGTTATACACCCCCACTCCATGATATTGTTTAATTGGCAATTCATTAATTGGCAAATCTTTAATTGGTATGAATGTGACTAGGAAGCTTACTAGCAAATAGGAACTGGCTGCACACATGCGTTGCAAAACTAGCTCAGATTGGGACCTCAGGGCATGGCTAGGTCATAGTCAGGGAAGCTTTGGTGATAATGGACTTGCAGATGTCCCTCAACAACTTGACCTTTAGAAACAATAGCACCCAAAACTGCTCCCATGGAATGACTGTCTTCAACTCTTTCCCTTTGTCCATTGAAACTATCCCTTTTTTGTCTTCTCACCTGTCCCGCCATTAAGGAGCTATCATCATTCCCATTAGTTCCTTTGTTGCTTAATGCTAAAGCCATTGGCTCATTCTGGACTCCCATTGTCTACCCTGATGACTCCATTGTTGCTCTGCCAAAGAGCCATTAACACCTTCCCCATCAAGGCAGAAAAAGAGTATTTATACTCTGGCTCTGAGCCAGATAGCTCATAGTACTTTTGGCATACTAGCCGTCACTGTGCCACTCCAATTCCCATTGATACGGCCCTTGAATCCTTGGTCTGAGCCACATCACCTTGTCTCTTCACTTTTGGATAGGTAAAGACCACCCATGTCACCCTAAACTCTTGCTATCCAAATGTTTCCTCCCTTAGCCTTGTGTGATTGTGAGGCTGATTGAATATTGTATGTATGATTGATAATTCCCCCAATAAAACAATTATTCTTTGAATCTTTGGCTGGTGTTCCTGAATTACTACCAGTATACACAGGTGCCAAAGTTCCATTGATTTCAATTGGTGTAATTTTCTTGGGATGGACACTGGATTTGAGGTCACTGAACCAAAATCCAGAAGAGCTGTCATTGCCCTAAATCAAATGTTACTTCTAACTAAAGTAAACCCATTGAATTAATGATGCTTATATAAGGGTTGACTTACCCATTTATTCAATGGGTTTACTTTATTTGGCAGTAATGATTGACATCATTCTAATTATTTTTAATTTTTAAAATTATTTCTACTTCCCCATTTATCAAAAGTAACTTAGGCAATTCCTTTTAACTAATTTTAAAAAGCCCCACCCGAATGCTACACACCAGTGATCTCTAAAGCATACCCTCTGGCTATCTCACTCTGTGTTGCCTGAGTGTGTACAAGAGAACATAAGGAAATAGCATGAGGCTTATCAAGAGCCAGCACTTGAACCATGTGATCTTCCTCCTCTCGTGATAGCCCCTGATGTATTTAAAGACTACAATCATGCACACCCTTTAAAAAGTAAATAAATTGCAATACTAATGGAGTAAACTATATTCAGAGGAAGGCAATGACAAATTGCCTCTGACTACTCTTTCCTTAAGAAACCCCATGAATTCATGGGGAAGATATAAGTTGACAGGCAACCTGAAGGCATACTTGCACCTCTTAAAGGTTTTTTTGAGGGGGAAAGGGGATAATTAAAAGCACTTCAAAGCACTGCTGATACAGCAGGAGTCCTCCAGCTTACCCAATAAGTTAATCCAATCTTTCTTTCTTCTGTTGAGAGATGACAGGTGAAATAGCAGGATGTTCTGTATCGTATGATTTATATTTAAGTTTATCCCTATCAGATAAATGAGGCTTAAACCATGAGGACTAGAAACTGGCCTTTTTTTAAAAAAAAAGCACCTTTGCCAGAAGCTTTAGATAGTGTGTTGCAGGCAGATTTAGCAAGGCCTTCTAGCAACAAGTTTGAGACTAAGCACTTCAATAGCCAGGAGGAGAGGAATGGCATGAATTTAGCAACTGTATAATAGACTTATTCCCCCAAGATTCGGTTAAAGGCAATGAAGTATAATGTTCTCCAGTGTTTTTCTTTCTTTCTTTTTCATTACCAATCTTCAGCTTTTTTGTATGCTATAGACCTCTGGGTATATAATTCCAGCCGTAATAATCATTTGCTGATAGGGCATTCTTTATATTACTGTTTAAACAAAATATCTGAAAATTAAATCCTTCCCTTCACAGTAAAACAGCTTAATCAGTTTTGCTATTGGAATTTCTTGAGATGTGTAATTCCCCCTGACTTTATAGAATTATATTTATGGGTGGCATTCTTGATATTTAAAGCAAGTTTCCAGAGGCTATAATCAGGGTGAGGTTTATTCATACGTATTTGCATTAATTAAGTTGCATGGGAGAGTAACAATACTCTTTGCTTTCTGCTTTTATATACAATCAACTACAGGGATGCAGAGGGAAGAACCACCCAAGGAGGTGGGGGAGACTACAAATGGTTGTGATGATGATGGTCATCATCATAATGTTTCCAGATGGAGGGAAAAGAGACCAGCAGTGGCTTCTGGGTCAGTGAAGCAGTGAGTCCACTCCTGGTTTTAGTCTTTAAAGGAGCATTCCAAGGTGTGAAGCTCCATCCTCACAATAACTTCAGCACCTTGGATGGTTCCTTTAGAATAAAACCCAAGGTAGATTTACCATCCCTCTGATATGGAAACTACCATTTCCCAAACTCTGGCTGAAGGAACGTTGCTTTGTCGGAATCAATCATCTCATGCCTCGTGTGTCAACTGGCATATGGAAAATGACCAGAAGACTTGAAGCAGTGTAAGGAATGACTTGTCCTCCATCTGTTCCTCCATGATCTAAGGGTCTTTCCACACTAACGCTATAGTGTTATTATTCCACTTTCAGCCTCCTGTGGAATTCTGGGGTTTGTAGTTTACTGAGGCCAAAGAGCTCTCTGGCTGAGAATTCTAAACATCCTTCCCTAAACTACAAACCCCAGGATTCCATAGGAGGTTGAAAGTGGAATAATAGCATCATAACAACATAGTGCAGATATGGTAATAGAAAAATAGAAAATAGCCTACTCCCACAACCACTCCAGGACACTATTCTATTTTCCAAATACATGATATCAGTGATTACACTGATCTCTCTGATTTTGAGAGAGACTGAGGGGAGGTATTTGGCTTGCTGGGGTGGACACTTGAAGCCTACAGTAGATAAGGGGGAATTGGCCCTTAACCCCCAGATAGTTGCCCACTCCTGCTCTATGCCATGACTGTTCACCATCTCCTGACCTCCTGCTACAGAGGATGAAATGTTAGTCACTACAGAATATTTTCTTCCCTCTGTTAGGCAAGGCACAATGCAAACCAGAAGTGACCAAGATACAATGAGCAACAGGGAACCTCTTTCTCCAGAGCTCCCAAACCATTGAAGCAGAGAGAAAATGAAGATATTTTGAACCAGGGCAACAGATCTGGAAAGGCCTGCCCTCAGCTAAAGGACTCTTTTAAAAATAGATGTGTTTCAGAAGCATATATATGTGTTCCGAAATAAAATTACAAATAACCATGCTACCAAAGGTTTCAGACAATGATTTCTAAAACAGCTGCAGGAGCTGTTGAGAAAATAATAATTATATTTTAAGTCCAGAAGACTACTTTGCAAATATGATAATTGAGAGGACACAACTCTAGTTTCATTATTTTATCTGTTCTACCTACTCAGATTTTAATATCTGGTTTCAATTTACTAATTACAGAATAACGCCTTGCCAGCTATTCAGATGTGTTCCAGGTGGTTTTATACTTCAATTGGTGCTATTTTCAATAAATTGAGGCAAGACAGAACAAGTGTTAATAAAACTGTCTGCGTATCCTTAATTCCTACTTTCTATCACTTGATGTGTCAGCAAGAACTAAAGTTCACACTCTCCCACACTACATGCTACTATATCAGAAATGAATAGAAAGTGGAGTGATAGCCTTCTGTCTTTTCCATTCTAGCTGCTGTTAGCAAAGAGAAGAAAAATAAAAACACATTAAGGCTCATATTAAATATTGCTGTTAATGTTTTCTAACCCAGAATACAGGTTTGTAGCTGGTCTGTATTCAGGAAGAGTACTTGACTTACTGTTAACCTACCTAAACATCACCACAACCCACCCAAAGAGCCAGCAACCCGATCAGGCCAAAGAGGTCCATTACCTTCTGACTGATGCACAGGACAGATGATATTTCTACCCCTTCCTGCCAGTGAAACAATCAGAAGCAGGACCTCTGTTGCAAGTCCTTGTCATAGCCATGTTTGCTGGTGGAAATGAGTAGAAAAGTCACCCTCCTTGCTGATTGAAAGCCAGGATTTCTCTCTTCAGCCAGATCCAGTTGCTGGCTCTTAAGTTGGGCTGAGGGAGCAAAATGGGCCTGGAAACAT
Source organism: Ctenosaura bakeri (assembly GCA_948474755.1). Classification (NCBI taxonomy): domain Eukaryota; kingdom Metazoa; phylum Chordata; class Lepidosauria; order Squamata; family Iguanidae; genus Ctenosaura; species Ctenosaura bakeri. The sequence continues at coordinate 118,874 of CAOLHI010002428.1, read as the reverse complement.
TGCTTAGTTATACAGAAGTAACTAAGTAGCCGGAGTAGAATATCACCATCAGTATTTAGGAGGGGTAGTTTTGTTTGCATTCGTAAAGATATTTCTAAAAGTAAATTGTGGCTTCAGAATTACTTTATGGATGTCCCTCTGTTCAGTAATTATGATGTAAGTCTGCCTGACGCCATTGCAATTTCTTCATATGGTCATTTTGCATGCACCAGCCAAAAGTCACTTCTGAACCTACCTTTTTAGCAGCACCCCTCCACATATACATGGCTGTTTCTGTCTTTGTTGGGGCATGTCACAGTGCCTCCATCTACAGGACGAGGGTTCAATGTATGTCTGCTCATTCCCCTGCCTTCTGGCCACACAGAAAAAGGGCGATTATTGGAAGTTGTACTTCTGAAAAGGTAGGTTTCTGGGGAAAGCATTGGCAGATGTAGTGATGGGGATATAGCTATGTATTCCAATCAGGAACAAGATCTTCGTTTTAACGACTGACAACCTTTTAGTAATATATGCTAGCCTAAGTCCAATGTATGCATGTGTCCTTTTTTTTTTTTTTGTCACTGGTATATCCTTTACTCTACTCTGATTATGGGAGCATAGTCCATAGTCTTCCTGCTCTCCACCAGCCACTGAATGGTTTTGGGGAAGGCTGTAAGCAGCTAAACAGCAAATCTGGGGAGGTTTGAGAGGAAAGACAAGGCATTATTCTGTCTGCAGGACTTTTCCACTCTTCTCTGCTATACAGAATTTTTGGCCACTGTCTCAAATACTTTCCATCTAACCTTTTCTCAGAAATTTCCCACCATTTCATGGAGGCATTGGCATTGCAGGTGGAGTCACTCACCTTTTGGAGTAACACTTCCCTCCCTCTCCTCTGCATCAAGAGATTTTGGCTATCTCCTAGAAAAAATTCATTTCCAAAATGTATCCATTAAGGGAGAGAACTGAACGTATTTGGAAAAATAGGCACTGAATCGTGCTCAGATTTCTGGGCAGAAAGTTAACAAAAAATATGGCTACTATAAGATGAGGTTGGGAAGAAAATTCAGCTTTGATTCAGAGGGATACAATGAAAATGAGATGGAGAGATTTTCGTGTGCATCCTTACTTGGTTCTCAAATGTAATGACTCCATAGAGTGTGCACAGTTTTTTTCTGCACTATATCTCTGGCTCCTAATTGTTGGACTTTTTCGGAGAAGTCTTGACCTCTTGATACCAATCTTACTCCACTATCACTGACAAGGATCCCAGTTTCTTCAGCTCTTCTTCATGGTTTCTCCCGAGAAACTTTGACTTTCTGTTCCACTGTCCCTTTGTTCACTTCTTTTTGTTCCCCTGTGTGCTAATGGCAGCAATGAAAAATCTATTTTGCTTGTCTTTTTTAAGTCTGATTCATTTAGACCACTGTAGGCAGCAAAGGGAGACAGGAATTTGTATGGTAGCCTTAAGTGTTGCTCTCACACAGTCTGTACATTTGAAGTATAGAAAGGACAGGTTGACTTAAGGTACCTTTTCCCACAGCTGGAGCCCAGCATGAACATCTGGGAAGTGACAGGAATGGTTCGTGGTGATGTTAGCTTCTGTAATGAGCATCAAGGAGAGAATTGATTTTTTCCCCCTGTTAAAAAGAATTTTTCCTTCCTCTTGCATCATAGTTAAATTGTAGGGACCAAAACACAAAAGTGCATAGGACTCAAGTCTCTTTTCCAGCTGTCTAAGATAGGTAATTTGGGAAGGTGCAATTTCTCTTAAGTTGCACCTTCCAAAATGAAAGGTACCACTTTTCAACTAGACAAAATGTGCACAGTCAGTGGTTGCTCACCATTCCCATAACAGTAGAATGGTGAATCTGTTCCTAGTTTTTAGTCTGAACTTTAAAGAAGTTATTCAAGTTGCTGAAATCTATCCCTAAAACAGAGTCAGCACCTTGGAAGCTCCTTTATACCTGGAGAGGATTCACTGGTTCAGCAGCTGCTACTAGGGACAGGACAGGCATTTACAGATGGGTACTGAAGGGCGCAACCACCACCATTTTGCTTCTTGATGCAAAAGGCCAGATAGTCTACCCTCCTTTTTATATGCAGAAAAGGTCCAGCCTGGAAGCTGAATCTCACTTCAATTCTGGCAATGAGCTAGAGTTTTCTTCTTCAACATAGGGCAGCAGACCACGTCAGATGTACAGGAAAGGCCATGAGGCAAACACACCCCTGTAGTTCAAGATGGAAGGGAGGCTATGAAGCTGATGAAGAAAACTATAAGACTTCCACTGCTACCTCTTGGCATCTGCTGCTTCCAGTGGTTGTCTTGCTCTGCCTCATGGTAGAGCCAGCTCTTGGGGGAAAACCCCATTAGGTCTTAATATGATGGGTTTCAGTCTGATGTCCTTTGGAGAAGAACAAGATAACAGATGGAGACAATGGGTGGACTCCTATGAGTTAGTCCAATCTAGAGTAGACCCGTTGCATCAATTGTTGTATGGTGAGTTATTAACTCAATGGTTCAAGACTATTTGGGATTACCATAGGGAAATGTTATTGTTGTTGATGTGTGCCTTCAAGTTGTTTCTGACTTATGATGACTGTAAGGTGAACCTATCATAGGGTGTTCTGGGGCTGAGAGTGTGTGACACTCACAAGGTCACCCAGTAAGTTTCCATGGCCAAATGAGGAATCGAACACTGTTTTCCAAGGTCATAGTCCAACACTCATGGTCCCACTACACCATACTGTTTCTCACCAAAGGTATTTAGGCCCATATTAATCCAGTTATTTATGAATAGTGTTTGCGTATTGCTCAATAGCTGACTTTCATGTTTATTGTGGTGAGCAATCATTTTTTCTCTTTAAGAAGAAAATCCATAAAGATTTAAACAAGTGAAAAATGGAAACAGAATAAAACAAGCACAATGCAAATGAAAACAAATAAAAGTGTCATCAGCAAGGCATTAATACAGCCTTGCTAGGGTCAAGTAAAAGGTCATAAGGGTTTTTTGTTTTTGTTTTTTAAAATAGAAACATTTTTTCACATGCCATGGAAAAGATCATAATGCCAAGCATATTTGGGACGGACAGGCATACAAGGGCTTTGGGAGAGGATCTTACTGCAGGGATGGCCAAAGACCAGTTTTGTCACCCAAAGACTTGCCATAGGGCACAACTCCCTCAGGCCATTTCTGCACTACATTGTTATAGTGGTATTATTCCACTTTCAACTTCCTACAGAATCCTGGGGTTTGCAGTTGAGGGAGGGGCCTTGAGAATTCTCAGCCAGAGAACTCTTTGGCCTCTGGAAACCACAAACCTCAGGATTCCACAGAATCTTGAAAGTGGAATAATAGCACTATAACAGTGTAGTGCGGAAATGGCCTCTGAAATCCCGAATCCTCTTCATTTTTTTTCTTGACCAGAAGCTCATTTCTAGACTAGGGGCAGGGACCCAAATGTTCTGTGCCTTACAACAAGTCCCTGTGCCTTGTTTCAATGAAAAAAAAATGTTCCTGAAGGTTTCCAGGAGCAGAATTCTCTCTCTTTTTGGCCCCCCGGCCTTTGTTTTGGGACAGGAGGAAAAGAAGGCCCATTCTTTCCAAAGGATTAAGCTGAGACTGTCATAGTTTGGATGTATCATGAGAAGACACAACTTGTTAGAAAAAAAAACAACAACATTGGCCCTTGGTAAGGAAGGATGCAGTAGGAAAAGAGGAAGATCCCATTGTGGGTGCATGGACTCAATCCAGGAGGACACAGCTCCAAGTCTGGAAGGCATAAGCACAGTGGGTGAGGACAGGGTGACTTGGACATCTTTTATTCACATGGTAAAGTTGATTTGATGGCAGGTAATAAGAAAGGGGGGTTGTGTGCAGGTTTCCAGGAAGGATCTGGGGCCCACGGAAGTGGCACAAGGGTATTGTTATATGGGGAGCCAAATGAGGCCCTTGTTCCCTGAATAAGAACTCTATTTTTCCCATTAAATTTTATTTGATACCCAAATTCCTAGCATCCCAGAAAATACACCAAAAACTGTTCATACCTAGAACTCTTCTGGGACCCAAACTGATGTAGTGAGTAAGTAGTGACCAAGGATGGTGCAGCATTATCATCTCAGGTCGCAAGAGATGGGTAGAAGTGCTTTGGGATTTCTGCTTCATCCACTGCAAAGACAAAACATTCTATCATGCTACACTGTTATAGCAATATTCCACTTTAACCGTCCTGGCTTCCTGTGTAATTCTGGGATTTGTAGTTTAGTGAGGCCCAAGAACTCTCTGGCTGAGAATTCTAAAGGTCTATCCCTAAACTGCAAACCCCAGGATTCCATGTGATATTGCCATGACAGTTAAAGTGGAATAATAGTGCTATAATAGTGTAGTGTCATAAGTTGGCTTTAGGTCCTGTACGCCTTGACTTGAATATGTGGGGCTGGCATTTGGTGGTTTCCCTCAAGCAGCCAAAATATCTTGAGATGGCCCCATCTAGATTGGGATCAGGCTAATTGTAATAATTTAGTATTTGTTCATGTATGTTGAGCAGAATTCAAGGCCAGAGCTGACACCATGGGGTGATTTGTCTTCAAAGTGTCAGCAAAGGCTAGGGACAGATTGACTTTTGTTCTCGTGACTTGGTTTGACATTGGCCCTCAGCGAGAAGGTTTCTTTATTCATGAGCCTTGTTGGAAGATAAGAGAGGAAGGGAAAGATTTGAAGGCTGTGACAATGACCTATTGGGGGCAGGGGAGGGGAATAAATGCAATAAAACCCGACACTTGATGTGGTTTGCCCAGAAGTGTTACCAAGGGACCAAGATGTTATCAAGCATGCCAGACTCTGTGAATGACAGTGTGATTTCCATCATTGACATCTGATCACAACTGAGCAGTACGCCATCTTACAAGCTGTCAGGCATATATATATGTCCTTTGCCCAGCAGTGAAATTATGTCAACATGATCTGGCATTTGTACAAGCATGCTTTCTGTCTATCTATGTCCAACCCTGTATGGATATCGAAGTCAGAGAAGCTCTATTCAAGAATAGAATCATAGAGTCACAGAGTTGGCAGAGACCACAAAAGCCATCCAGTCCAACTGTGTTCTGCCATGCAGGAACCCACATCAAAGCACTCCCAACAGATGGCCATCCAGCCTCTGCTTAAAAATCTCCAAAGAAGGAGACTCCACCACACTCTGAGGCAGCACATTCCACTGCTGGACAGCTCTGACCATCAGGAAGTTCTTCCAGAGGTTCTGGTGAAGTCTGTTTTCCTGCAGCTTGAATCCATTGCTCCTTGTCCTAGTCTCTGGAGCCATGGGAAACAAGTATGCTCCCTCCTTGACCTCACATCCCTTCAGATATTGAAACATGGCTATCATGTCCCCTTTTAACCTTCTGTTCTTCAGACTAAACGTACCCAGCTCCCTAAGACGGTCCTCATAGAATAAGTGAAAAATTAATCCCTAGCTGTTTGCTATGTAAAGTTTTAGGGAGGAGTGAGTTGGTCTTGAGTGGATAATTGGGATCTATTGTTGTTGTGAGCCTTCAAGTCAACTCCAACTTATGGAAACCTTAAGGTGAACCTATCATAGGGTTTACCTTCTGGGGCTGATTGTGTATGACATACTCAGGGTTACCCAGTGGGTTTCCATGTCCAAGCAGGGAATTGAACTCTGGTCTCCAGGGTTGTAATCCGACTCTCAAACCACTACACTACATTGGCCATTACTTGTACAAAAGACCTGCTCCTAGTGGAGATGGAAACTACAGGAACAGATGTGCTAATATGGATCAACACAGATTCCCCTTCTCCTTCTTCTCCAGAACTCTCTATTTGGGCATGGCTATGGGAACTTTTGAGACAGATGTAGTGGCAGATGGTGGCTTCCATGTCAGCGGGACAGTGGGTCTACTCTGGGTTTTATTCTGAACTTTAGAGAAGCTATACAAGATGCTGAATCTGTTTGGGCCAAACCTAACAAAATGAATTTCAACAGAGAGAAATGTAAGGTCCTACACATAGGCAGAAAAAAATGGAATGCACAAATATAGGATGGAGGACAGGTGGCTGGATAACAGTATGTGTGAAAGGGATCTAGGAGTCTGTGTGAAAGGGATCTAGGAGGAGTTGATCACAAGCTGAAAATGAGTCAGTGGTGTGATGTGGCAGCCTAGAAAACCAGCACAATTGTTGGTTGCATCAATAGGAGTATGCCTAGATCAAGGAAGGTAATGGTACCACTTTACTCTGCATTGGTTAGGCCTCATTTGGAATACTGTATCCAGTTCTGGGTACCTCAATTCAAGAAGAATATCAACAAGCTGGAGCGTGCCCAGAGGAGGGCAACCAAAATGATGAAGGGTCTGGAAGCCATGCCCTATGAAGAATGTCTTAGGGAGCTGCATATGTTTAACTTGCAGAAGAGAAGGTTAAGAGGGGACATGATAGCCATGTTTAAATATTTGAAGGGATGTCATGTCGAGGAGAGAGTGGGCTTGTTTTCCACTGCTGCAGAGACTAGGACAAGAAGCAATGGATTCAAGCTGCAGGAAAGGAGATTCTACCTGAACCTCAGGAAGAACTTCATGACAGTCAGAGCTGTCTGGCAGGAGAATATGCTGCCTCAATGGAATGTGGTGGAGTCTCCTTCCTTGGAGGTTTTTAAGCAGAGGCTGGATGGTCATCTGTTGGGAAAGCTTTGATGGGGGTTCTTGCATAGCAAGGGGTTGGACTGGATGGCCCCTAGGGTCTCTTCCAACTCTAAGATTCTATGAATTCAACATTTTGTATAACTGCTAAAGTTTGGAGTAAAATCCTGGTTGTATTCCCCACTGACATAAGAGATGCTAGCTGCCACTAAATGAGTACCTGCCCTACAAAAGGGAACACTGTCTGGAAGGACTAGGGCTCAGGAACAAAAAGATCAAGCATCTTTGGAGGAACAGAGGTGCTGAAGCTGAGGGGTTAGAAGCCATACTTGCAGCAAGCTTAAAGCAGGAGGGAATCAGAGCAAGCTGGATAATAGAGGTATTCAAAAGAAAATTATGATAAAAGCCATTTTTACTGGTTGACACAGCATTTCATTCATTCTTCACCAAATGAAGCCTGCAGGGAGGAAGAAAATAAACCATCATTAATGAAGAGACGGGACCTTGGAGATATTTATTACAGTTACGAGGTCTGGCAGGGGAAGCCAAGTTGGCAAGTATTCCCGTCTCAGCTGCAAAGAAGCACCTCATTGTGTTTCCAGTGTTGTACTTTTCAATTTGGAGTAGATAGGGGTGATTTACAGGAGAGGAGGAAAAGCCTAAAAGCCCTTCTCTCCCTTTCTCTTTCAATCCAGTATCAGTCTCTAGATAATGTAGAGAATCAATGAAAGTTGAACCCTCGATTTAATGGTTGGTGAAGTTGCTGTGATGTGACCCTGAATTTTTGATACATTCAAGTTTCACCTTTAAAAAAAATGAAGCAAAAAGAAGCTGCTACAGCAAATTCTGATTGAGGCATTGTGAGCCAAATCAGCTCCCCCTAGCAATCTATTTATTCACTGTTCACACTTATTTCTTCTTGTTGTTATGTGTCTTCAAGTTGACTTCAGACGTGGTAGGTGACCTGCACTGGGAACTTGTCAGGGAGAATATGTGCCTGCTAGTTCTTCTGGGTATCTCATTGGCTTTTGATACCATGAGTCATGGCATCCCTTTGGACCTCCCATCCCAGATGAGACTTGGTAGAACTGTTTAACAGTAGTTCTAGTCCTACATGGGGCAGTGAATTCAGAGGGTGGTACTGGGGGATTTCTTGTTGATTCCTTGACCATTGTTCTGTGGGATCTGTCAGTGCTCAGTTTTGTCCCACATGTTGTTTAACATATAAATGAAACCACTGGAAGAGGTTGTCCAGTACTTGTGGTTTGGTGTCACCAATATGCTCAGGACAGCCAAATCTATCTCTTCTTTCCATCTAACTTTGGAGAAGCTGTTTCAGTAGTAAATCCATGCCTGTTGTCAGTAATAAACTGAATGAGGGCAAATGAACTTAAACAATACAAGACTGTGATCTTCCTGGTCAGTTGAAAGGAGACCAGAGAACCGAAATTAATCTTGTGATGGGTAGGGTTACACTCCCTCTGAAATCTCAGCCCTGAAATCACAGCTTGGGTATACTCCTGGATTCAACCTTGAGTTTTGACCTTAGGTTTCAGCCCTTGTTTCAGTGGTGCCCAGAAGCACATTTGTACAGGTAAGACTAGCATGTCAGCTGCACCTGTTCCTTGAGAAGTTAGATCTGGTTACAGTGACACATACCTTGATTATATCCCCTTTGGTCTACTGTAACACACCTTCCATGGGATTTCACATGCTACAGATTTATTTCTGGGCACAATGGAAAGTGTTGATTATGATGTATAAAGCCCTTTATAGCCAATTCATGCTGGTAGATGCCAATGCTCATTGGGACACTTTTGCTGGTGTCCCACAATTCACTGACAGCGTTTCTTAGCATTTCTGCTCTGTAGCGAAGTATATCTAAAGCTATGTAACTTTGACCGTACTAGAGGATTCCAGCCATAGCACTGTTCAAAGAGCACGTTAACCCATTAAAAAAGCAAATAAAGCTGATACATATTAAAAACACTCAATACAAGCACTAAAAACCATCATTTCAAAATGATCTCAATAAGCAGATCAAAAACATTTCTTTTTGAAATGAACAAAGCTAATGTTGCAGATTGCAATGCATTTAGATTCACCTGTTGGTTTAAAAAGTTCAAAATAGGACACGTTCACATTGAATTGAAAACAAAAGTGAACTTCTTACCCAATGATAAACTACACCCTGGGGCCCTAAGGATATAATAACACCCAACTGAGGAAGGCTGTGACACACCCCAGTGCCCAGCATGAGAAACCCTACTTTCCTGACCTGGAGCAGCATGAGAAGGTGCCTAGCTGTGCTGCAGAAGGAAGAAGCATGTCCATCATGCTCCCATCTGCCGGTCAGGTGTGGAGAGGAGCATTCCTGTCACACTAAAGGTGCTACCAGGATTGCAACCGCAGGTCAAAACAATAAAGTGTGGAGTGAAAAAGGCCATAATTTCAGAAAAGTTTTTCTGTCTCCAGTCCAACATTGACTCTATGGTAACCCAAAGGGCTTCTCTTTTTGCCCTGCCAGCAATGCAAATTAGAGGAGGATTTATTACTGATATTGCAGTTGACTGCTTTAGGGATACTCTTCTCTAATTTTAGAATCGCTGCTCATATTTAATGCGTTTTAATTGTATTGGGTGCCTCTTTTTTATACTAGGTAAGATTTATGTGCTATTTACTTTATGTCTTCTTTTAAATACTGTTGCATTTTGATTCTGTATTTAATGACTTTTATCGACTATGTATGCAAATTGCCTATGGTCTAAGCATTCATAAATTACTACTGCTACTATTATAATATTATAATTATATACTATTTATTTGATTGAGTTTATTTTATTTAAGATTTAATGTAAAATATCTATGGCCATTTCTGCACTAGGCTGTTATAGTATGATGATTCCACTTTCAACATCCTCTGGAATCCTGGGGTTTGCAGTTTCGGGAGGGGCCCCTGAAACTGCAAACCCCAGGATTCCAGAGGATGTTGAAAGTGGAATCATCACGCTATAACAGCCTAGTACGGAAATGGCCTAGATCTACATTCAAAGAAATGCATTCAGAGTTTGCCAAAATCCCACATTTGATGAAAGTGGAACCTCTCCTGTGAGGAAAATAGCCACTGAGAGTAAATTACCAGCTAAAATTACAGTCTTGTTCTGATATTAATGTACCCCCCCAACAAACAAAAAATTATACATTCCCTGGCTGAACAAAATGAGAAGCAGGGTATTGGCAAGTGGTTCTCTTTGGAATCCATTCAACAAATCTTTTTCAACCTGGGATCTGAGAGACAATGTGATCACAGGACTCATACCAGTTGGAAACAATTGTTAAACATGATTCCCACAGAGCAGTGGGCATGAGTTGCATCCATCTTTCTCCCAGGGCATTTCCTTGGAGTTCATTCCAGTGGGAGAGGAGGAAGAGATGTTAGTGATAAGCAATTAAGTTCCTAATCAATAATGTGCACAGAGCTGACTGCTTTGGGAAATTTAATTGGCAACTCAAAGTCATACCAGAGGAAAGCTTGAAGCTTTGAAAGGGAAGGTATACATAATCCATTTGCTGCAGAAAAGCCACACAGATCATTTCTGTTTCACTGAGAAAAAAAAAATGTGTATAGGAAAGCTTTAGATTTATCATTTGTCAACCTGTGATGTTTCAATTCATCTTTGCTTCACTTTTGGACCAGTATATTACCATCTCTTCTAACCCTTTGTAATTTTATTTTCTCTCAACAGCTCACTTGAATTGATCTAATATTCTGCGAGGACTTTGAAATAAACTCTGCACAAATTCGACATCTTCTCAAATTTTAAACCCTCCTGTTTTGATTTTAAAATTGGATATTTTATGGGGAAAGACCAAAGGTTGACTTGTAAAGATGAAAAGAATCCCTTGACTCATCAAACTATAAAAGATTCCCTTGTAGAAAAAAAGAGAGAAAGAAAGAAATGTCATCAGTGATGAAATTGACAGCCAACATTCCACATCAAGGTTGGGGAATTTTAGTGTAGATGTAAGCAACGGTTTTTCTGCCACTGGCAGCACCTGGGGGCCAATCTGCACAACCCTGAACAGTCCCTGACTGGAAATGTCTGGAATTCAAGTTTTGAAAATGTGCATTAGCTGGAATTCTCCTGGCAACATGCAAATATGAATGGTAAATATCTAAAGCACTACAATGTAAAGTGGCTCTGAACCTCAGCTTTTACTGGAAGGAAAATGCAAAGCAAAGTTGATGGTCTCACTTCTTCTGAGGAATTTTGAGGAAAGATAAACAGGTTGTTAAGACTGGCAAAATTTCCCAGAAGTATTCTGTGTACGCATGCAAACAATGCAGACTTGTGCGTTGCTTGTTCATCGTTGCAGGTGAGACTTGCATTCCTTCCACTCCATGACTAATATCCTTGTGAGGAAAGATGACAACATGTGGGGCCATCTTGGTTAGCAAAACAGGGAGGAAAGGAAGACGGTAAAGAGATTGGCTGGCATTCTGTGTTGCAGTTACCAGTTTGTAACCTAGAGGTAAAGGCTCTGTACTCACTGACTCTACGTAGTTGAGTTCATGGCACTATTGTTACCCTAAGAGGTGGGGGATGTTGCCGTCAATTTACAATGCCAGTGCCTCCTTAGAATTTGGGGAAATTATAGCTCAAAGGAGGGCTGCAAGACGAGGGTAATGGCAGGATCTTTTCACCAGTTTGTACCAGTACTAACTGTAGAGAGGACTCCAGTTAAAATTAGACAAAGTATTTTATTTGGATTGACAAACACATGAGAAATCAGACACTCTTTGGAACCATACAAAACTATTGGAAAGTGAAGCAAGAAAGTTTGGAGAGATAGAGATTGAATGGAAATTGTGATAGTTACCAGTCTAGAAAAAGGGGTCACAGCAGAGGGACTCAGACAGCATCGGAGGGCAGCATGGAGAACCGGCAATCTGGAGCACTATATACTATGTACTTCAATTGGCTGGGGTCAAAGCTAGGGTTTTTATACCCTATTTCACACCTTGAAGGGGTGTATTGACAAACCCATAATGGTTTTCCCACAGGATGGACAAAGGGGTCCAGAATGGGCCAATCGCTTGACTCCAGAGTGACAAAACATTGATGGGACTCATGATGATCTCTTCATGTTAGTCAGGTCAGGTATATAAGGAAGATCTTTGTAGGGTAAGACTGAGGGATAGTCTTTGATTGCCCGCCAATCTGGGCAGTTTGTTTTTCATTGTATCCAAAGATGCCAGGAATCTAAAGTGATAAAGGGATTAGCACAAACCTATTACCATTGGGTTTTCTGCATAATCCTATGTGAACATTCATGACCCCTTCCATATTTCTAGCCAATATGGCCCTGAACACTTTCTCCAGCCTGTTAACATTTTGTGGCCATTGAGTATATTCAGTCTTCCTTCTCTTGTTTTGGATGGGCCCACCAGAAGTGTAGCTTACCGGGGGGAGGAGTGAGGATATTGCCTCCAACAAGAATTTTGTCCCCCCAAATAAAATGTTCCTTCAGTCTCCAAATTTCCAGAATTTCAGACCAAAAGACAATGGAAACTGTTCGAACCAAGAACTCTTCTATTTGCTGTGTTTGCTTTCCCTTGGGGAGTTTACCGGTCCTTTTTCTTTGTATGCCCGCATGCTGTTTCTAAATGTTTGACTGACGTTTTAAGTTACTGAAATGTTAGCCTTTCGAGGACTGAAAGAACATTTCATCTACAGCAGCAGAAATCTTATGACAGTGGCAATGAGATCATGTTGTCGTTGTTGTTGTATCCCTTCAGGTTGTTTCGGACTTACTGTGACCCTAAGGCAAACCTGTCATGGGGCTTTCTGGGGCCAAGTGTGTGTGATGCACCCAAAGTCACTCAGTGGGTTTCCATGGCCAAGCAGGGAATCCAACCTTGGTCTCCAGAGTCATAGTCTGATGCTCAAATCATTACACCACCAAAAACTACACCTCTGAGTTCCACTCTTCCCTTTGTTTTCCATAAATATTTTCAGTTGTTGCAAACCAGGCTTGGGTTCTGGTTCCACTTCTGTAGTTTGGCCATCTTGACCCTAGTAGACAAGACACACGTGTAGTAAAGATATACCATGAATGGATCTTCTGGCAGGGGGACCTTGACTATTCCTCAAGAGACATCATATCTAGCCCATTTCCTGTGAGCATCTTTTGCTCAACCTTCCCTTCCTCCTAACCTTCATCTGCCGGAGACTCAGAAATTTGTCAGTCCCAAAGTGAATCCTGTTTAAATGTCTGTAGAAGCCTAGCTCCATTTAACTTGTCACTGCAGACTCCACCTGAGAGACAAATCGGCAGGAATGTGAACCAGATTAAGTGGGGAGTGGGAGGAGGGGGAGAAATATCTTAATATATCAAGTTGCCCACAGGGGAGATAGGTTTGCCGGCCGGTTGAGACAGATTGTCACACACGGCCCCTGGGTAAATATGTTCGCTTCGACTTTTTTTTTCCTCTCCCACCTCCTCCACTGCACTAATAAGTTGCAGGAGGATTCTCCTCTATCTCTGAGCACAGCTGGAAAAGGGAATCCAAACAGCTGGGTTTCAGTACGGCTGTGTTGACTCTTCCATAATGAGAGGACAAGCTGGAGGACAGTAATTGGGCAGGCGGGGAAAAGCAGGAGCTTCTTTGAAGGGGAAGCGCTTTCAAGCTGTGTTGCCTGCAAACAGAAAACCACACACGGACATAAAACATCAGGAGGAGGGGAAAACTTGCGTTGGCAAGGAGTAAGAGACCGTATTTTCTGCAGGCTTCCTCGGCTCAGGACAAGATTGAGGTTGTTGTGGCCATTCTTGTACACAGTTGCAGATTGTGGCTGGCATCTTGTTAGTGATATACACGGATGTAAGCTGCACTGTGCATGTAGAGTGCATTTTTCTCCCCAAATGTGCAACAGTTGTATCCAGCCAATGGCAATTTCACATGTGTGACTGTAGCACATTTGGGAACACCCTAAAGTACACAATAGCATGTGATTGAACATTGCTTCCATGTATTGCCTTTGCATATTGAACATAGCAATTGCATAACAGGTACTCAGCCATGACCACTGCTCCACATATGTTGCACTACATAGCTATTCATAGTAAGGGTTGCATAATGGAATTCCACTGGAGTCTCTCTCCCTGCTCTGCAGCAGTCAAGCCCCATGGAGCCACTCCTGCTGCTGTTAAATGACAGTAGAGGGGACCATTTCACTCCATTATGGCACAAAGACAAGCTGGGTAATGACTATGCTATTGTTCTCCTCCTCACTCATGGGCAAACTTCAGAGCAATGAAGAGGGAATTCCCATTATTTTGGCCATTTCCGCACTACAGTGTTATAAGCCATTTCCGCATGAGGCTGTTATAGTGCTATGATTCCACTTTCAACACCCTATGGAATCCTGGGGTTTGCAGTTTCAGGAGGGGGCCAACGGGCCCCTCCCGAAACTGCAAACCCCAGGATTCCATAGGATGTTGAAAGTGGAATCATAGCGCTATAATAGCCTTGTGCAGAAATGGCCATAGTACTATTTTTCCACTTTCAGCATCCTATGGAATCCTGGGGTTTGTAGTTTAGGGAGGGGGCATTTAGAGAGGTACAAACTACAAACCCCAGAATTCCACTCCACCATGTGAGTTGTTCTGTGTTCTTGGAGGAGGGACACTGATAGATATAGAAAATAATAATAATAATAATAATAATAATAATAATAATAATAATAATAAAAATAGAAATAGATATAGAAAATGTTGGAAACTGAAGCCTGAGGCTACCAAATGGGTGCTCAACCAGCAGAACCTTCTCTGCTCAAGCAGGCTTCCCTAGTAACCTTCTCTACCACTACCTTTTCTCCTTCTTGATTGCTCTGCCCTTTCTCTTAAGTGGTAAATTATACTTCCCGCTGGCCCTTTTTCCTTTCCTTTGCCACAAAAGGCTCCATCCGCTGCTTTGCTGATCTCCAATGAGACTTAAACAGTCTGAAAGGGGAACGGATTATTTATGGTGCAACCTATTGTTGGGGCTAGCTTGATTTATTTTAACGCTCACCATTAAACATAAGAATGGGAGTCTGTTTCCCCCAGCCCACATGCTGCGGTTCTAGTCGAGGAAACAATAACAGCCCCTGTTATTGGTGCTGTGAGACTGCAGCTGCCAATTACACTGAATTATACATTTCGGTTAGGGAATATAAAATAATTAGTTTCATAAGGTTAGAGAAAAAATGGCTCGTTCTGTATGAAAAATCCATTTTTAAAAAGCCCAGTCTGTTTGCAATGACGGCAATAAAGTGGATCTATGTATAGTTTGGGGACTGCATTAAAGGATGATTTCATTGTCTTTCATGATTACTATGGAACTAGGGGTGAAAGGCTATTGTCAGAGCCAGGTGAGACACACAACAAAAGACCTTTCCAAACTCAAGTCATAGAAAGTAGATTTTAATGGACTTCAGTAAAATTTCTGCACCCAAATTCACCTTGCAGGGAGTAGAATGAGAACATTTTGTTGATGGAGAGCAGGGATGTGAAAGCAATTGGTGGGATGCTGCTTAGCATTCTGTGTTTTTTGTTTTAAACTTCAGTATTTACTAATAGAAGTACCCATTTTTACAAAGGTTAGAAACACTTTAGTTCCCCCTCACCTTCAGTTTAATTTCTTTTTATACTGGCTCTTTCTCTTTCCTCTTCTTTCCTTTTCTTTATTGGCAGGTTTTCCCCCCTGCACACTGGTGCTCATCAGTCTTTCCATCTGGTCACTTTCTTTCCAGCCTTAGCTAGCAAAAGCATTCTTCCTCCTTTTCCTCCTCCCCTTTTCTCTTAACTGTCTGAAGAGTTTGTGAGCGATGCAGGAGAAAGTTTGACATGGAACAACCTAGAAGTCCTTTGAAAAAATGAATAGTCCAGCTCTTTCTGCAGTGGCTGGTTAGGGAAGTTCGCCACCTGATGACTAAAGTTAGTATTGCAATCTACAGACAGATTCAATTTGAGTTAATCTAATTTTAAAGCAAAATAACCCCAAGGTGCACACTGGATGTATATCTAGTAGTGCATTGTAATTAATGTAGACATAACTGCTATAGAACTCAATTAAACCTAGTTGTAATCTACAAAACGTCCAGTGCTAATTGAGGATTGCAGCAGTGTATCTGAGCCTGCCTAGGTTGTTACAAAATATTAGTGGTTAATGGCTTTATTGCCTGTTGCTACAATGTATCTAGGAAGGGGAGGGGGAGAAGATTAGAGCTGGGCAAAAATGAAAGAGTACAGGCTTGCGTTTTGGGAATCCAGTGTCTTTAACATAAGAGGCAGGAAATGTGCATTCAGGTCAGGGATGGTGCAAAGTGGGAATCAAACGCAGGTCTGGGAACTGTTTGAGAAACAGTGTGATATTAGATTTATGATCCTCTCCAATCACAGCTTTGCACACCTAAAGTTTGGAATTGCATCTATAATAGGAGTAAGCTTAGTGTGTGTTTTAGACCCTTTCCGCACCCTACCTTTTCCTGAGGTTGTCCGGTGGGGATCCTGACACTGGCTCTACCATGAGGGAAGCATGACAGGGGTGCTCCCCTCCTTACCAGCTGACTCCCTGTGGAAGGAAGCATGATGGCCACACCTCTTCCTTCTGCAACGTAGCCGGGTTCTTTACCAGGCTGTGCAGGGGCAGGAAGTGCAGCCGTTGCACTTCTGTGGCTTCCACAGGAAAGGTAAGTCCAAGATGGTGATGTGATTGTGTGTTATTCATGGGAAAACCCTGACAATGATTTAATCTGTGACCGCACCACTTGGGAATGGGAGAAGGATGGGACCACAATGATTTCATGCAGAAGCGTCATTGCAGTCCCATCCAATGCAATTCTTGGCTGCATCAATAGGAGTACAGTGTCTGGATTGAGAGAGGTACTGGTACCACTCTACTCTGCTTTGGTTAGACCCCATCTTGAATACTGTGTCCAGTTCTGGGCACCCCAATTCAAGAAGGATATTGACAAGCTGGAGCAAGTCCAGAGGAGGGTGACCAAAATGGTGAGAGGCCTGGAAGCCATGCCCTATGAGGATAGACTTAGAAAGCTGGGTATGCAGAAGAGAAGGATAAGAGGGGACATGATAACCATGTTGAAATATTTGAAGGGATGCCATGTAGAGGAAGGAGAGAGCTTATTTTCTGCTGCTCCAGAGACCAGGACAAGGAACAATGGATTCAAGCTGCAGGAAAGGAGATTCCACCTGAACCTCAGGAAGAACTTCCTGGCGGTCAGAGCTGTCTGGCAGTGGAATCTGCTGCCTCCATGGAGTGTAGTGGAGTCTCCTTCCTTGGAGGTTTTTAAGCAGAGGCTTGATGGCCATCTGTTGGGAGTGCTTTGAGGGTGTTCCTGCATGGCAGGGGGTTGGACTGGATGGCCCGTGTGGTCTCTTCCAACTCTACATTTCTATGATTCTATGATTCTTCCATCCCCATTGTGGGATGGCAGGCTGCTGTAGAAAGGGCCTTAGTCTCAGCAACTTTGCTTGCATGTCTACAAATAAAACTACTGTCTACTTCAGAGTGTCATTTGAGGAGTGTGGGTTATCTGGTACATGACGCAATCATTTTTGTTTTTTTGAGGGGAGAATTGATTTGTAATATTTGAAGAACTCCTGGAAAAATCTAAAAACCTAAAAGATCATTGTTTTTCAATTGGTATATTGATCTGGGAAATGTGAATTAAATGGCTTACCTAAAAAGAAAACAAATGTGCATGAAACCAAATCCTCAAAAGCATTTCTAGGCCTGTGTTTCTTGTTTTGTCTTGTGTTTGTTCTCACCTTACTGAACCAGAAGTTTTTCATCTGGCTTCTCAAAAGAACTTGCTTTATTATCTTTTTGTTTTCCTTCTCAACTGCTACGGCACTTGACAAAAACAAAGCCACTTCCTGCTTCCCAGCTGTTTTATGTCACCTTTTTCTCCTCCCATAAAATCTAAATGCTCCTCTCATTTTATTACGTAAAAAAAAAAAGAGGAGAAGTTTAATATTTTTGTTCTCCCCTGAGTACTTGCTTCAGGGCTTTGTCGTCCAACCTTTCCTTTGAGAATCTGCTGAACTCTTCAGTTTGACAAATTTTTCACTTTCTAATGATATTTTTCCCTCAAGAAAAAATGGGAAAATAACCAAAACACATAAAGGAGACAGATGGGAATCTTAGTAATGCCGTGGAGGGCACATAGGAGAAAGTAGTAATAATAAAAAAGAAGTCAGGAGAAGGTTTTTTATTATGACAATTATAATTCCAGAAGCATTTGAAGGGAGATGCAGAGCTAATGTAATTTACTGTACCAGCTTTTGAATCAAGCTGACCATGAGTGGGTTTCAGACATTGTAAAAATATTTTTTTCCCCCGTCTTCATATTGAGCCTTCCATTTGGAAAAAAAAAAGTGAAAAAATTCTAAAAATTACAGAGGAAAAAAAGGCACAGGGAATATGGCAGTCATGTACAGGCTTGCTTGGCCAATGGCAAGGGATTCTAGGGCCCTTTTCGCATTGAGGCTTCTCGCGTGAGCAGGAGAGGGCGGCTCGAGTGAGCAGGCTCCTCCGGGAGGCTGCCGTTTTCCCCCTCCTTCCTTCCGCAGGCGAAGGAATGAGGGGGAAGCGGCACCGGAGGAGGCTTCTTGTGCGAGCCGCCCACCCCCCTGGGCGAAGCAGGAGGCTCTCGTGTCCGTCCACCCCCCCGCGCACGCGAAGCAGGAGGTGTCACGTCCATCGTGCTAGCACCCACCCCGCCCCTTCCTTCTGCAGGGGCGGAGGGAAGAAAGCGCGACCCGGCCACCTCCCCGACGCTCCGCACAGGAGGTAAGTGCACCTGGGCGCTGGGAGCATTGCGTGAGTGCGGGTGATTTTCGCTTTGAGGAGAAAATCAAAAAACCCGCGATCGCGCCGCTGCAGCCCCGTGAGCGCGGCGGAAGTGGGAGTGTGTCGTGCAGAGCAACGCTCCCACTCCCGTGAGGCTCACGGGGCTGTCGCGCAACAGAAAGCCCGTGAGAAAAGGGCCTAGGAGCGGAAGTCCAAAACATCTGGAGGACCAAAGTTTGAGAATCACTACTTTAAAGTAAAGATGAACAATTACAAGCATGGGGATACGTGCCTATCAGTGGCTCTGTTACTGCAGGACGGGGACTCCACAGTTAGTTTTAATGGCAGCCTCCTCCACAGGAGAGCCAGCACAGTGGAGTGATTTAAGCATTGGATTACCACCCTGGAGACTTGGGTTCAAATCCATGCTCAGCTGAAACAGTGTATCTCAATTTATTTAATACTAGTGTATTTACCCAGGATTTTATTTTTTTCATAGGTAACAGAAATACCTTAGGAATTACCTTACCTCAGTCTAGGAATTAGATGCAGTTGAAATACACAGATTCAATATCCTGTGTCTGTAATTTCCCCAAACTGTGTTGTCCAGTACCTGTAACTTTTCCCTGTATTCCCCAATTCAATCTGTATTCAGAGTTGTTAACAGACAGAGGTTTGGTTTCCGAAGGAATACACTGTCCTCCTCCTTCTTGCTGCTAGGCCTTGTCACCATAACAACTGGCCAGGCCCAAGAGCTCTCTGGCTGTGAATTCTAAAGGCCCCTCCCTAAACTACCAACCCCAGGATTCTATAGAATCTTAACAGCCAGTCAATCATAGGAGGTCTTCCCGCCTGACACAACCAATCATATGACACAGACAAACTCACAAACTCACAAACTTTGACTTTTATATATTAGATGGCAGTCTGGCATTGTCCTCCCATGCAGCCGGAACTTTTACAATATTTGTGCTCATTGGCTACATTTTTTTTTTTTTTGTCTTATGGAAACTTTTCATTGAGCACCCAATGGCTCAAAGACAGGCACTAATCCGTGGTTCATCATTGTGAGTAGCCTGCTCCAAAGAACAGCAGCACACCATTAATGCTACAGAAGTTCATGATGGATGGTGACAGCATAGAAGAACTGGAAAGCAAGTCCTACAGGACTTAAAGTACCTTGACACTGTGGAAGGATTACCTCAATGTTTAGATCTATGCTTTCCCACTCTAATTTTGATTCTAGCAACATTTTCATGCTGCAAAGCTTTGTTTTGTTGGCACACTCTCTGGTCTGAATTCTGACATCAGCATTCAGGCCAGAGAGTGTGCCAACAAAACAAAACTTAGCAGCATGAAAATGTTGCTAGAATCAAAATTATGTTTGTGCTAACTGGAGTAGGCCCATTTAATCAACATAAATTACTTATGTGTCAACTTACCATTCAACAATTAATTCAATGGTTCCACTCTCTATTTGAGAGCCCATGTGGTGTGGTGGTTTGAATGTTGGTGACCAGCGCCATTTCCATACTACACTATTATAGTGCTATTATTCCACTTTCAACCTCCTATGGAATCCTGGGGTTTGCAGTTGAGGGAGGGGCCTTTAGAATTCTCAGCCAGAGAGTGCTTTGGCCTCAGGAAACTACAAAGCCCCAAATTCCACAGGATGTTGAATGTGGAATAATGGCACTATAACATTGCAATACAGAAGGGCCCAGGATCCAGGTCTTTCTTCACTCAGAAGCATGTTGAAGCTGGATTCTGATCATAGATGTCTCAGCAACCAGATGGTACTTCTCACTCCCTTCATCAGCTCAAATGGAATAAAAGCATAATTAATATTAACGTATAGCAATAAAATTGTCACAATGGAAGCAATATTCATTAAGAGAAGTATATGAGGAAAATTAATACAGAAGGAGGAAGGTAAAAATTATTGTGAATCTAGCAGGGAAAGCAGAATATTTCAAGTTGTCTTCTTGTTGTTAGGGACTAGCTTGCTTCTTTTATGTCATCACCCACAGTAAAATTCCAAAATTTAGAACTGCTGGAAGGCCAGTTGGCTCCCCACCAAGAAATTTGTTTTGTAATATTCCAAAGAAAAAGTCTTCTTTCTACTTGCTGAGAGACTATACCGACTATAAATGTATAGACTATAAATTTATACATTCCACTTGGGGAAAATAGAGATGATGTAAATTCTCAATTTTTATGTTGTTTCTTCGGGTTCTTCTCTATGTTATTGCAATTTATCAACGGGATGTCAATGTGATATATATAGTGTAACAGGATGTTAAGAAACAGTCAAATTTGTGATGGAAAGGGTCAACCATGAAATGCTGAGTGTAAGTGAAACTTCTGGGAAGCAGAGGAAAGATGAACACTGCATGATCTGTGAAGATCTGGTGAGAAGTTGGGATGGAGAAGCAGGAGAATAGGGAATTACTGCGGACGGTGGAATTAAGGGGTCATGAAAGACTCTTAGCTTAAGACTACACAACAAAATGAAAATCTGTCCTGGATCAGAGATGTATCCACACTGCATGATTATAATATTTTGATACCACTTTAATAGTCATGGCTCTATTACACAGAATCCTGAGATTTATAGTTTTGTGTGAATCTTAAAAATTCTTCATGGGAGATATCTAGGCTAGGACCTCTGTAAACAAAAAGATCCCAGGATTCTGTATCATAAAGACATGGCTATTAAAGTGGTACCAAACTGCTATAAATGTACAGTGCAGTGCCAGGTCTCTGTCAGTGTCTTGTGTACGTTGAAATTAAATCCCACTTTCCCAGTCCATCCATGCTTAAATATGTCAAATTTCCTTGGTTGCCTAAGTGGAGTTCCACAAGTGTAACCACTTCACATGGACCTTAATCCTATTGTTAGTCACAGTTAGATAAGAGCCATCAAATCAATTGGATTTATCTGCATCTTGACTCACCAATGGATTCAGTAGGTCTGCCTTAGCTGCAGCATTCATATGGTTATCTTTCCTCCTAGTACTGTTTCCTAGTGACCATTGTTAAGACAGAACTTGTCACCTTTTCACTATACCCAGAAGTTTTGGATTTCTGTTATGTTTCACCCACACACCTGCTCATTCCTAGGCATAAACATCTGTCTATAAGCATTTCACCTGATGCATCTGATGGAGTAGACTCAGTCTACAGAAGCTTACGGTAGGAAATTCTTTCTCCATTAGTTTCAAAGATGCTACAATATTCCTTTGTGTACCGATCCATACTAACAGGGCTATGTTTTTGGATTCTACTGTGTAACTATGCCCATTTTTGCACTACACTGTTATAGTGCTCTTATTCCACTTTCCTATGGAATTCTGGGGTTTGTAGTTTACTGAGGCCAAAGAGGTCTCTGGCTGAGAATTCTAAATATCCCTCCCCAAACTACAAACCCCAAGATTCCATTGGGATGTTGAAAGTGGAATAATAGCACTATAACAGTGGAGTGCAGAAATAGTCTAAGTGAGTATAAATTAACATTTTGCAAGCATGATGTAGGTTCTTGACCTAACATTCTAGGATTCTTATGTTCTTACGGAAAATCCATTTTTTGGATTGCAGTTAACAGAAATGTAACTGTTGATTGTAACCCAAAGCTTTATGGATGATAATCAGGAACAACAGTAGTTGTCAATGAATGTGTGCAAGCTAAACGCCATGTAGAATTTTGACTTCTGTGTTCTTGACCTCAAAAACAATAATCTCTAAGGAAGTATTCCCTGCTAGTCATAGAAAGATGATGAAATATATTCCTAGAGTAACTGATTGCCCTTCAGAAGAAGGCTTTTCTCCCCATGAACCTCCTCAAGAGAAATTATCTAGGTGTTGATTTCAATCACTAACCCATTTCCACGTATAGGCTTTGCTATTTTTAAGTCTGAATGCTTGATAAATAGCATTGTGATTCTTTCTCGGTTACTCTGGATGGGAAGTGGAAGCTATGACATCCTAATGGCCTACTTTCCCCTTTTGTAGCTCTGGACTTTAGCAGATATCAATGCTCAATACTGCTGAGTGATTCTATTTTTCTTCTGGTTTACTTGACAGGGGCACCAGGGTCACCAGATCTAAGATGCCCTCATGTGCAAAGACATCTGCAAGGAATGGTGTGAGATAATGCCATTTTATCAAAGGAATGTTCTGTTGGCGTAACTATACTCCAGAGGCTACATGCCCTATTGAAAGAGGCAACTTGAAAGTCCTGAATTTTCACCTGGAATTATGAAGAAGTGTTTGCTTTTTGCTTAGCTTGTTCATCTTCCGAGGTACAGTTCTTTTCCCTTTCTTTTTCAAATAATCTGGGGCAGAAGGAGATATGAACAATGGAGCAGGAAAATGTATAATTTATTTGTTTTCCAGCCGTTGCATGGGCTCTTGAAAGGGATGGAAGACATACCCATAGTTATTTTTTCTGAAGTCAAAAAATTGACTTCTTGATATCCAGAAATCCAACTGGGAAGAATAACATAACAGCCAGAGTTTTGTGCAATTTTTCTTCCCAAATTTGAACATCCCAACGTAGGCAGATGAATTATTCTGTGCAGAAAAGCATGAGAGTATTATGCACCCCTCTATGTTCTGCTCAGAAAGTGGGTTTCCTGCACAGAAAGCACTGTTTCCTGTGCATAAAACACTATTTCTTGTGCAGGAAGCCTATTTTCTGCACAAGACACACTTTATTTCACAGAGTAACTCTTCCACAACACTGCAGAACATTTGAACACAGGGAGTAAGGAGAAAGCTACTATAATTATCTATCCTTGCATGGATGGAAATGCAGTCAATGATTTATGCACCTAGCCCCTAAATGGATGAGGAATGTCTTATGCAAACAGAGGTAAGACTCTGGTTGAGGCATTATTATTGCAGCTGCATGAGGAGTGGTGCTTTCTAGGATATTGGGCAAGGGCAGTTTCCTAATCAGGGTTGTGTAAACCATGTTATTCTGGATTAACCATCAGATAAACAGTTGTGTTTGGTGATGTTTCACAAGGGCAGTGCTTGTCAATTTTTTTTGCACAATGTAATTGCAGTACTGAGGTGTATTCTTACACTATGTAACAGAAAAATAGGATCTAAGCTGGATGCTACACATGCAGTTTCACGGTCCAGTCCATGGAGCAGAGGTGAGCATACATGTGCCTTCAGTTTTAATAAGAGCAGAAAGGACTCTCTTTCTCTGTGTCAGAATTTTTTTTAAAAAAATCAAATTTGGGAGAAAACAGAACTGTGTAGACCCAGGGTTTTGAATGTTCAATTCTTAATTTCTGAGATGTTATCCCTATGTATCCAATCATGTCTTTTCTGAATGAGGATTGCCACCTTTTTTTGTTCCCTGAGTGGCTCCTCATCTTTAACACTTACAAGGCAGGCAGATACAACGTGATTTTTTTTAAAAACCATCTGAGAGTAGTTGTCACTATTGTATCTACCTTAAACAAATGTAGAAGAATTTTGATTCAGCTCATTTTCAAAGTATTTACCAAAATCTCCAAACTGCATATTGAAGACAGAAAGATCTTGAGATTAAAACATGAATATTGGGAAAGCAAAATACTGTCCCCCCTCCATATGTAGGGCTCTTTCAGGGTTTGAACATCAAAGGATGTGCACAAGAACCCCGCAGAATGCATGAAACAACAACAGCAATACTGTAGAGAATGACCCATTGTTTTAGATGCCTGTACTGTCCTAACAAAGTGTGGGAAATAAACAAGATGAACTAGAACTCCTAACATAGCATGACAAATGTGATATTAATAGGCATCACAGAAACCTGGTAAGGTGACTCTCATGATTGAAATATAGAACTGGAGGTGTATCACTTATTCCAAAGAAATAGATCAAACACAAGGAGTATCGTTATATGTAGGAATCAATACAACTGTGATTTAAAGTGTGGAAAACAGGTTGAGAACATTCAGATAAAAAGGGGAAGGAAACAACAGCAACATCACTTTGAGGGTCTACTATAGATTCCCAAGCCAGACTGAAGATTTGGACGATGTCTTTTTAGAACAAATGGCAAATGTCCAAAAAGAAGAGATATAATACTAATAGGTGACTTCAATCACTCTGATTTTGTTGGGACTCTGACAAGGATGTGGGGTCCAACAACCATTTACTTTGCTTACATTTTTATTTTCTAAAAGGAGGAGGAGAAGACAACAAGGAGATCAACTATCTTATATCTGGTTCTAACTGACGGGGGGGAACTGGTCAATGGAAATGAAGGCAGAGGGAGCTTTGAGTAAGAGTGGCATTTGTTACACAGAATTTGTTACACAGAGGAAAGAGCAAGTCAAATTTTGGCCATTTCCACACGGGCTTAAAGAAACGGTGCAGAGCGTCCTCCAGAGAGGATGTCTGCACCTGGGAGTGGACTAGGTCAGACCTACTTACTGTAGATCCGCACCTCAGCCCACTCCCGAATGACCCAAAGTGGTCATCCAGCATGCTTGTGAAAGACTGCTTGAAAGAGGTCTTTCAAAAGCACGGAGTGCGCCACTCTGTTCCCGTGCTCCTGTGCAGATTTGCAGGCTCGCACTGGTGCGAGCCTGCTATTTGCTGGGGGTGGGCTTTAGGCTGGCGAGCTTCAGCGGTTGGTGGAGAGCCTTGACCAACCGGAAGTCGCCATTTTTGTCCCCGGAGCAGTTCGAAGTGGCAGCCACACGCTGCTCCAGACCAGCCTGAACCCAAACGTGGAGCCCAAAGGTCTGGTAAATAACGGGGCAATTCCCTCGCCCCGTGCAGAAACAGCCTTAGTCAGAAACAAACTAGACTTAAAAAAAGGAATTGATTTCAGCAAGATTTCTTCCTTCCTTTCTTTCTTTCTTTCTTTCTTTCTTTCTTTCTTTCTTTCTTTCTTTCTTCTTTCTTTTTCTCTCTCTCTCTCTCCCTTTCTCTTGACATGGGACCAAAGCAACTTGCAGTAATTTGAAAAAAATTAATCTCAAATCTTATTTGACAAAAATTAAAAAGCAGTTCAATAAAAAGTATGGACTCCCTAGGTTTTCCTGGATGCAGAAAGCAATAAACTTCCCTGCCCCTTTTCGTGAGCCATATCTAATTCAGTCAAGGTTTGGATTTGGGCTCACTTTTTCACTCTGACACTTTCAGTTTGGAGATTTCCTGGACACCTATGTCTTCTGTAACTGTACCTACCGTGACAGTGGTTTTGTTTTTCTGCCCTGGGAGTTTCATCTTACAGATAGCAAGGGATATGGACAGGGGAAACTGGTGAACATCTGCTTGAGCATCACCTTGTTGTCAGGCAAGAAATTTGTAAGGTTTGACCAGATGGTGAATACCTGTTACCTTCTTATGGCAAATTTCCCCATCCTTGTTGTAGTGAATGTGAAGACAGCATCAGTGGCACCCAGAAAACTAGAATACTGTATCCAGTTCTAGGCACACAATTCAAGAAGGATATTGATAAGCTGGGACATAACCAGAAGGGACTGGCCAAAACTGTAAAAGTCTGGAAACCAAAACTTGTTAGGAATGGCTCAGGGAGCTGAGTATACTTACCTAGGAGAAGATTGAGAATTGACATGATAACTGATCAAATATCTGAAAATCAAGTCTTGTAAGGAAGGACGTGGGTCCGTTTAGCTTGATGAAGAGAGGATTGAGAGGTGAAATTATAATCTTCTTTAAATATCTGAAGGAATGCAATGTAGAAGATGGAGCAAGCTTGTCTTCTGCTGCCCTACACGAACCAATAGATGCAAATTTTGAGAAAAGAGATGCCACCTAAACATTGAGAAGAAGATCTTGATTGTTAGAACTGCTCAACACTGGAATAGACTGTTTCAGGGCATGGTGGATTCCTCCTTCTTTGAAGGTCTTTATATAAAGGGGGAATGGGCAACTATCAAGAGTGCTTTAATTGTATGTTCCTACAGTGACAGGGGATTGAACTAGGTGGCCCTTGCTTTCCAACTCTTATGATTCTACATCAGTTGGCATACCCTCTGTATTACTTGACAGTGACAGTCAAAAAATACCTTTTAAGGAACCGTTGGTGTTCATGATAGGGAATGTAAGCTTCCAATTGCTGCAGAAAGAACTTTTTCTCAAGAAGGCTGATGCAATCAACTTACTAAGAGAAACAAAGTATTCTCAGTGATATTTCCTTCTCTCTTTTCTTTGAATGTGTTTTTTTTTTAATAGCATACACCTGAACACTAATGCATACTCCCAATCTTGGAGAAAGTCTTGTTTATTAATATTCAGTTTCTGTAAAGATGTATAAGGTGGTTAGCCATTCAGCTAGGTGGTTCCGCAGCATCAATAAACTGCAAATGGTTAAGATACATGCGACATCACATACAGTTGAACTGATTATTCCAGCTCAAGAGTGGAGGCACGGAATGTTTTGTGCAAGGTAGTAAAACTGCAGTTCCTGTCCTTGTTTATACATTCCTCAGTCTCAGCAGATTTATTGTTGCCATTGGGTAAATGAGTAGTGGAGAGATGTTTCCTTTAATAAACATGGGGGTGAATAATGTTTCTCAGGTTCACATCAGGGGAAAGTCATGAAAGGAAGTCACCTAAAAAAAAAAAAAAACTTTGACAAGGAAACTTGAACTTTAATGTTTAAAGCCGCCATGAATTCCAATGAAATTGACTCTTTGGGGTGTCTTAGTCAAAGTGCAGAGATGGAGGAGATTGGAAAGTCATTGACTCCAAACGTCCAGTCTTCCCTTCCCTGTCCCATATCTGCAATATACATTTCCAATGAGTTTTATTATTTACTATTGTGTATACTCGGCATTGCCCAGGATTTTATTTTCTCATAGGTAATAATTGTTAGAAATTTTTGAGATCCTGTGACTCTAACACCCCAAACTGTTTTGTCCAGTACCTGTTATTTTCCCCCATATTCCCCAATCCAATATATATTCAGAGTTATTAACATACAGAGGTTGGGTTCCTGGAGGAATACACTGCCCTCCTCCTTGCTGCTAGGCCTCATCTCCACAGCAGTCGGCCTATTCAAGACAGACACAATTGACTGAGGCCCAAGAGCTCTCTGGCTGAGAATTCTAAAGGCCCCTCCTTAAACTGCAAACCCCAGGATTCCATAGAATCTTCTTAGGCAGTCAAACATATGAGGTCTTTGCCTGATACACACACAAACTTTTACTTTTATATATTGGATATTAATTTATACATTAGATATATATTAAATTTTATATATTAGATGTATATTAAAGAAAATGTATGGGAGAGGGAGCTGAAGCTGTCATATTCATCCATCTAGGCACAAGATCCTGCATCATGCTTCTGTAGTGTAAATGTACACCCATGCAGTTAAATGGGGGTGGTGCTGTATTACCCTTCTGCTGAATGCCATCATTGAGCTTCTGAGCAATTACCTGCAAATGTTCCTGTTGTTTCTATAATCCCAATGAATCAAGTGATATATCGAAGACACTGATGAGTAGTGAAACACTATCCAAGGATGCTCAACTGCATGTGCACCAATTAAAGCTGCAGAATTCAACTTACACAACTGTGACCTGAATGGGGATGTTACATCAAGGCTGAAAAAGAATACTACTGCATGCATCATGGAAATCACAAAACATCAGCTAGGGATGTTATACCATGGCTGAAAAAGATCCTACTGCATGCCTAAGGGAAATGACATGTGTGCAGGATAAGAAAGTTAATTTTGGGATTGTAATCCCATTAGATTCAGCCAGTTTAATGCTCACTTGGGCACACCACTTCTCTTTCTCTGGGAGGTTTCTCACTTTTCACATCAATATGGCAGGCAGGTTCACTATAGTGGGAAACAGCTGTACTTATGGAAAAGGCAAGGTAGGGCAATTTTGCTTTGGTTTGTTTGTAGAAGATGTTATCAGAATTTACACATTTCTGTAGAAGAAAGATGAGTTTTCTTAAAAAAATGAAAACAATGGAGTAGAAAGTGAAACTGATTTTTCCTTTTCTTTCCTACTCATGGGCTTCCCAGAGGCTTCAGTGAGGAAATATGTCACTGAAATAGATAATCCTTAGGTCAGATCCTGCAAGGCTCTTCTTTACATTCCTAAGATGCTAATATTTTGAAGTGTGTTTTATTTTTAGGCACTCTGTAGCAAACACACACAAAAAGACACATATACATTGCAAGGACTAGAAAAAATATTCAATAACATTAAAACATTCAACAACAATAAAATGTTGAAAACACATTTTTCCACATATCCTGACCTGGAAGAAATCTTTTGCAGTTCAGGACTAATTCTGTGCAAAAATTCACATGGAGCTGTTTTCAGTGCAAAAAAATGATGCAATTGGGGACTTGCTTCATCCAAAATTCTCATGTGGGTGATTTGCATAGAAATAATATTTCCACATAGGAACAGCATTTCCTAAACAGAAAGTGCTGGCCTGTTTTATGCAAAGCAGCCATGTGTGGATTTTGTGTGGAATTAAGTCCCAAACTGTGCATAGGCTTCGAAATCTGTATAGTTTTCAAAGACTTTCTCACAGCAGGAGGAAAACTGCTAAAATTACTTATTGCTTCCATCAAGAAGAAGGTTACTGAAGAATCACATCCCTATGTGTGTGCATATGTGCCTTTAAACTGCCTGTCAACTTATGGAAACCCCATGGATTTCATGGTATTTTCTTAGGCAAGGAATACTTAAAAGTGGTTTTGCCAGTTCCTTGCTCTGAAATATTTGTTGACAGTCTTCCATCCAAATATTAATCATGGCTGTTCCTGCTTTGTTTTTGAAATCAGACAAGATCTGGTGTCTTTAGGGTATGTAGGCCTTTACATCCCTATACGTTGTGTTAAATTTTCACACAACCAATGTGCCATCTTTACCTATGGCTAATCTTAACTGCACAATTTGACAGTAGTGGACAGAAGCCCTCAGCAGAGCAAAAACATACATATTTCCTAAGCAGAAGATAAATATTTCCAGGCACTGAACTTTATCTGACCCCGATCTTTATTCCCTATTTTGGCTACAGCTCCTGAAACAGTGAAATGGGACACCTATTCTTTCCAAGTGCAATGTTAATTGAAACATAAAGCTATATTTCAGTGGTATATCATATACAAATATTATTCTTCCTACTGGAACATTGGAACAACCAGAATGAATGGGTGGATCAATAATTCTTCTATTAGATAATTGAAACATGCCTTCTGATTTACACTAATGCACTTGTTAAGCAATAAATAATCAGGCCGAAAGGCAGGCTTTGCATGAAGGAAGGTAATATTTGATTTATCACTTTGTAGGAAAGCACAAGACCAGTTTGCATGGGCACGATACATCTGGAGGAAGATGGCCATTACAACCTACATGAGACTGTAACCAAAAATAAAATGGAAATGAATAGGGGGAGAGGTCTTCAAGGAACCCATCTGGGAAAATTCGAAAGGAACTTTTCTGAGAGTCCCAAGGTCTAAATGCAGAGTTCCAGAATACCAGGAGACAAAAGTAGCACTTTGACCAGAATCCTGCTGGGGACTTAATTCCCCTATAGAAGCAGTATGACATTTCTGTCTGGTGACCAAAGTCCTCTTTTCATTCAAGGTCATGGAAATGATGTGCATTTTCAGCAAATGTTTATCCATCTGTCCCTGCTGAACTGGTGGTAATACTCCTTTGGATGCAAATTCATTCATTCCTTGTGTTGTGTGTCATGTTGTATATTCAGAGGCATGGATTTGCTATTTAATACAAGGATTGTGTAGTACATGCAATATGTAACTCTACATGTGGAGATCTAAGATACACAAAGCAAATGTGGAATCTTGATTATTATCTTTTATAGGTAGAGACATTAAATAGATAGATAGCTAGAGAGAGAGAGGCCATTTCCGCATTAGCCTGTTATAGCGTGATGATTCCACTTTCAACATCCTCTGGATCCTGGGGTTTGCAGTTTCGGGGGCCCCTCCTGAAACTGCAAACCCCAGGATTCCAGAGGATGTTGAAAGTGGAATCATTGCACTATAACAGGCTGATGCAGGAACAGCTAGAGAGAGAAAGAAAGGTAGATAGATAGGCAGAGAGAGGTGAAATGATGGAGCTATGATAATTCTTCAAGTGAATTGCAGTTCAGTGTGGCGAACTGTATTCTGTATTCTGGAGTATGACTGGGTCTCAGATCCTACATCAAGGAGATGGAGTGTAACTTCACACTAATGGCTTTGCATGGCAGTTGTGCATTGCAACAATGTGCAAAAAAAAAGTGAGTGTACGATTGCAATGCAAATCCACATGTGCAATGCCCAACAGCAGCACATGAGCATAGGTACTGCATATTCCACTTTGCTTCCATAATCTCTCAATTAAATGTGAATGTTATGTCACATAAACACATGTATAAGGGAATTTATTCCAGCCTGGCCTGGAAGTAGGAATTATTTAGGGGATGAAATGCTAATAGTTGGAGTGGTGGTGAGTTTTCTGAAGGGCTTAATGTTGGTGAAGGAAGGATTGTTTGGATTTTCTTGTTAAAGTGGTGAATGGATTTGCTTGTTATAGTGGTGAATGGGTATGAAATTGAGGTAATTAGGCTTTTCAAGTTTAAAATAGATGGAATCAACTATATTGGATGTTTGGGTGCAAAAAGAACAGATCAAGTATTCATACTACAAGAAATGGGGGAGGAATCATTGCATTCAAATTTTCCTATGGAGTTATCCACTGTGAACTTACTGGGAAAGGCATCTGAGTGGATCACATCTTGCCACAGAAATCCTGATGGGTATACCTGGAACTTGATCCATTACTAACATTTTATTGAACGGCAATGGGAACTTCAGAGAAGCGCTTTCGGACACTCTGGCAATAGAATTTACATGAAGTTGAAAATGAGCATAACTAGATAGTTGCTTTGGCCACTTGTGTTGACCCAGAGTTCTTCCTTGCCTTGTTTGTGCAGCAATTTATCTCTAATCATGTTGGATAATGGACTAAGTCCCTTTTATGACTCTTGTTAAGATGTAGCATCATCGACCCTGGCAGAGCACAGTGTGTTCTCGCTTTCTCTTGGTCTTTTGCTGGGGAAATATATTCCACGGAAGAGCAAAGGGGTTAAAAAAAGAAAAAAAAATCCTATGCCATGTAGCATACACATCAAATCTGAGACCAATAATGAGACCAAGTCTGCTGGGGCCGGGGAGTTAGTTTGTGCATGGCAACTAATGAAACGGCAACCAGGCAGAGCAAGGAGAAGGTGAGGCTGTGCAGTCCACATGGACAGCATAATTAATCTTTCCCTCGTTAAGAATTGGTGGCAACTGAAAGGACATGCTAATAAGATCTTCAGCTCTCTGTTGCCTTTCATTGTGCATTTGTCTCACTTGGGCCTTCAATATTAGATTTTGTCTGGAATCCCAGTGTGATTTTACACTGGTGTAAAAGCAGTTGCAATTTTCCAGACTTTTTGCGGAGAGGTATTCTAGCCAGCATGGAATAGTGGTTTAAGCATTGGACTACAGCTCTGGAGGCCAGGATTCGATTCCCTTCTTGGCCATGGAAACCGGTTGGGTGACCTTAGGCGCATCACACACATTCAGCCCAAGAAAACCCCATAATAGGTTCACTTCAAGGTCACCATAAGTCGGAAATGACTTGAGGGCTCACAGCAACAATTCTATTGTAGGGAAGGAATGTCATGTTTCGCTAAGTTTATTCTTGGAGGAAAAGATAAGGAATTTTAGCAATGTGGTTCCTGCTGTGAGAAAGACATTGAAAACCACACATTTTCCAAAACCTATTCTCAATTTGGGGCTTAATTTGGTGGGGGAATGATGCACTTAGTTGTTTTAAGCAGACAGTAGCTCCTTCTGCTCAGAAAACAACATTTTCCAGGTAGAAAATAATATTTCTATGGAGAAATATTGTTTTCTGTACAGAAAAGGCCATTTTCTCTGTGAAAAGGTAATTTTTTGGCAGAATAAGTCCCAAATTACAGCCTTTTATTGTGCAGGAAAAAAGACATCTCTGGGCTGAAGGTATTTCTGCAGAGTTACTCCATTTCTGAAATTTCTTGTCCATCTAAAATTCTTCCCGTCAGGATTTTCTGACAAACGAAAAACATGTGTTTTTGACTATTTTATGATTATTTATAAATATTCTATTCTAGGGATGGAAAGAAGATTCAAGAAGATCCCAAAAAGAATTTTAACATGTTTATCAAGTGGAATCTTGATGGGAATATTTGCACCGTGGAATTTATTCTGTACAAACATCACTTTTTTCCCCCCACAAAACAGCAGGAAATAGCATTTTATGTGCGGAAAATAACATTTCTGTGCAGGAATATAATTTTAAACACAGAAAATGCTCTTTCCTTTGGAGGAATTGCTGTTTTCTACCCATACACACACAAAGTGCATATTTGGTACAGAATAAGTCCTGAACTACTGCATTTACTGCACAAGAAGATAATTTTCTGTATTTCTGCATAGAAAATATTGTTTATATTTATACCAAAATAAGTATTTTTGCATAGAAATATAATTTTCTACACAAAAAATGCTGTTTTCTATACTGAAAATGCTGCTTTTTCTGCAAAATAATCATGTGCAAATTTTGGACAAAGTCCTCAATTGTAAATAACCTTAAGAAACTCATTTGTTTTCAAAGACTTTATCACAGCAGAAAGCAAATGGTTAAAATTATTAATTGCTTCTTTGAAAAGAAATATAGTGAAGGATTGTGCCCATATGATAGAAGGAGAAGGCTGCATGATAGGTGGATTTTTAAAAATTATTTATTTATTTACATTTCAAGTTTCCCCCAGAGTGGTTCTCAGAAAGATTCAATTAAAATCTAACAATAACATTTTAAAAACAATGTCAAGTCATCACATTGAAATATAAAAATAATTTAAAAAGCATACAAAAACACAGACCTACCGCAAGGACCCCCCTCCCATATTAAAAGCCTATTTAAACACAAAGATCTTTGCCTGCCAGTGAAAACAAAGCAGCGAGAGGGAGGACCAACCTACCCTCCCACAGATGAGGATTTCAGAGAGTAGGAGCAGTCACTGAAAAGGTTCTCTCCATGGTTGAATCAAGGAAGCCACAGCCTTGAGTTTGCAAGACCTAAACAAGGTCCTTCATCACCAGGGCTCCTGGAGCTGTTTCATTTGTAGGATCGCCATAAGTCAAAATCAATATGATGGCAAATAACACCAACCATAATCGGTTGTTATGCTAGGGCAAGTACTTTTTCAGAACTGAGCAAGGAGGTATCAAGGACCTTCTTGTGAAACAATTTCCCTTAGGCCGTGCAGTGCCTGCTGGAAAGCATTTGTGTGCAAGGCTGCTCTGTACTTATGTAGAAACCAACTGTATGTTATGTACCAGAAGATCTCCCTTGGCCATTGCCTTGCTGGTGGCTGTCACCTTCTCACAACTCCCACAAAAAGCCAATGTGATTCTGGGCTGCATTAACAGAAGTATAGTCCCCACATGAAGAGAAGTGATGGTATCACTCTATTCTGCTTTGGTCAGACCTCACCTGGAATACTGTGTCCAGTTCTGGGCTCCACAGTGCAGGAAGGATATCAACAAGCTGGAAGGTGTCCAGAGGAGGGAGACCAAAATGGTAGAAGGCCTGGAACCATGCCTTATGAGGAAAGGCTTAGGGAGCTGGGTACATTTAACCTGGAGAAGAGAAGGTTAAGAGGTGACATTGTAGCTATGTCTAAATATTTGAAGGGATGCTGTTCCAGAGAATAGAACAGGGGGCAGTGGCTTCAAACTTCAGGAAAGGAGATTCCATCTAAACATTAGGAAGAACTTCCTAATGAAAAGGGCAGTTCAACAGTAGAATGTGCTGCCTTGGAGTGTGGGGGAGTCTCCTTTGGAGGTTTTTCCACAGAGGCCGGATGACCGTCTGTCAGGAATGCTTTGATGATGTATTCTTGCATGACAACAGGTTGGACCTCGCAGCCTTTTTGGCCTCTTCCAACTCTGTCAGCCCATGTTTCAAACTCCAGTGTAAGTACTCTGGCAAAACTTTACATACTCTCAAGCACCAAATAGGATCTATCCCTAAGGCTCACAACATGATTCAAAACAGATATGGGAGGAAAAAAAATCAGCTGGGATTTGGAGAAACAATTAGAGCAAGACTGAGAGCTTTCCACATCCCTAGAATTAGCTGTCGCTGAGTCATTGAAATCTTTCAGCCAAATAAATCTCAGATTCTGCCATTAAATGAGTCTCCATGATCCTCTCCAGTCTGGTTCCCCAAGAGCCCCTGTGCCCAGCCTGGTACAGTTGCTCACTTGATTATCAGGTTTGCTTTCCCAGTCGTTCCCTGCCACAGCTATCACACCAATTCAGCTTAACTTCCCTTGTATTCAATGATGCTGTGCACCATGCTTGCTTGTTATAGAAACCCTAGTGGAAAAATCAAATCTTCCAGCTAGCTGCCTCCACCCACGACCTGAGGGCTTTGTGTTGTTGTGATGTGCTGGCTCTGATAAAGCTGAGATTTCCACAGCCCACAGGGTTTTGTGGGTTTACTTTGGATGTTGGTTTTGTTGTGTGCCCACGTATGTTTGCTGTTGTTGATCTGCCAAAGAGAAAACCAGTAATGAGATCTGTAAAATAGCTAGGAGGGAGGAGAGGACAGCAAACACCAGTTAAGCCAAAACAGCATGGATCTCTGGAAATAAAGACAGTATTTGAGAGGTATAAGGGAGAAAAAAACACACACATGGCATTTAAAGGCTAAAAGAAAACAAGTCTCAGGCAAATTTTATCTAGGGCAAGTTACCAAGATCCAACGGTGCTAGAAGGGCTCAACCCCACAAACAGTTTCTGCATAGAGGTCTCCAGATATCCCCCTTTCGGTTCTAGAGCTTGGTAGTAGGGAGAAGAAGACTACCCCAAGGAGGTACATCCCTGCTTAAAGTTTTGGGATTTTGGAGGGACATTCTTGGGAGAGGCTTCCAGAAAATTGAGCTGGCTGGGCATCAACCTGATTCACATGGCTTGTTCCTGGGGTTAATGGTGCTGGGCTAGAGTTGGCTAAGAAGGAGGTCTAGGGGAGGCCGAGGAAGAGGTCTAGGTATAAATCTAGCTCTAAGTCTATGTCTAGGTTTACCCATGCCTTGGACAGACTTACACTGGTTTGCTCCCCACTTTTCAATTTGTCAGTTAATTTAAGTGAAATAGTTAAAATAAAGTGTCTCAATTAAACTCTAACTTTTTGTGTGGCCTCATCATCCCCAGAGTGGGATAGCAACTAACCTACCTATTAAATATTTCCCAGAGTGGCATCCTTATCTCGTTCCCGACCCCACCCTGTATCTGCTTAGTTTTGGCCTCTCATTTTGTCATCGTTGTCAACAAAGACCTTCTTAAGGTCTTCCTTTCAGGCCATGGTTCTTGTCACTTTGTCAAAATGAGTTAACGAGCACTGGAACTGCCTCTGATTCTGGTGCTAACCTTGGACAGGGTAATAGGGCAGGAGCGATTCTCATTTGGCAGAGAGTCCATGGCCCTAAGCAGGGCAGACCAGAAACCAACAAGTCATCCTGTATCACTGACATTTTGTAAGACACAGGCCTTCCTTTGATCCAGGCACCAGCTGATCCACTTTTCACAATCATTCAAAGTTGTTTCTCCATCCTTTTAAAGGAGACACCAATTGGATTGAACCCACCAGTTAGGTATGTGTGAATTTTGCATTTTAAGAAATGTCCCCAGTTGTGTTGACATAGGCTGGAATCCTGCTAGGGACTTATATCTTTGTAAGTGGACTTATGTCTCCAGGAATTGAATTGGACAGTTTTGTCTGTGAACAATAAAGGCCTACTGTTACAGTACTATGTAGGGGAGCCAGCAAAATGACCAATGCATATTCAAAGGGACTGATGCACATTCGGACTTATGCGCATCAAGACCAAAGCACATGAGTCCAATTGTATAGTAGAACACCAGCTAGGGAGTTACAGTGTCCATTGGGACACTCTTGGAAATGTCTTGTTACATGTCTTTTCAATTCACTAACAGGGTATGTATGCATCTCTGTAATGCAGCTAAGTACACATAAAGTTATGTAATGTGCACCGTGATAGAAGCCATTATTTCTTGCCTTCCTTTTGCATGCTTCATATGTCCTTCTGGAATATGAACATGAACATTGACTTAGAATTTCACAGTAGGCTAAATCTGGTGACAAGTGAGGGATATTTGGAAGGGCAGCTACCCTACTGAATTTAACCATTATTCTCAGAAGAGTAGAATTCTTCAACCATAGAATATGAAGAAGTTTGCAAATTTGCATCTATCTGCCTATCTACCCATTTAGTTAGTGTATGCGTGCATCAGTGTTAGAGATGGAAATTCTCAATTTTCCCACTCCTTGACAGATGTCAAGAAAAAGGCATTAGTATATCTTCCTGTACTATCAAAAACATTCAGGATTTTTTCCCCCCAGAAGGACAGAAAACTTACTGCAACATTTCAAAACTGTGCGTTTT
The DNA here is from genome assembly GCA_948474755.1 of Ctenosaura bakeri. Classification (NCBI taxonomy): domain Eukaryota; kingdom Metazoa; phylum Chordata; class Lepidosauria; order Squamata; family Iguanidae; genus Ctenosaura; species Ctenosaura bakeri. The sequence continues at coordinate 81,852 of CAOLHI010002428.1, read as the reverse complement.
CAAGAAACTCTTGCAGTTTTACTCAGGACAGTGCAACTTCCTGAAGAACAACTGCACAATTGTAGGTCTGCTTCCACTATGATTGTTTCATTTTGCAAAACTTTCTGAAAAACAGGGACAAGACAGTACAGGAATTGATGGATTAGATAAAAGGGCTTAATAAACAAAGATGTATTGCATACTGTGGTTTGGGGGCTGTTTCTTTGGTCTTGCTTGATAGAATGTCCAAGCCATGCAGCAAAAATCACCATCAACCCCCTTTCATTCTGTGATCTAAGGAACCCTGAAACAATAGACTCTCTGGGCTCTGAGTCTATGCTCCATCTCATCCTTCCCATTTTTCTGCTCAGCTTGTCGATGTCCAACCTTGAAGTTGTGCTGTTTTTTGTTCCATCAGTGTTTCCAAAGTGGATAGGAATGCCAAATTTTGGCCACATTTGGGAAAGTGTCAAATATCTTTTCTGTCCCTAAGTGGTGCCCACTGTGCCTCAAGCTGTGTTGCATCACTCACTCCACTGGCTACCACCATACAACAGATGTCTGTACCTTGTAACATCATGTCAGCCCCTAGGTGACTATGGATGTTGCAAAATACTCAGATCTATTTGGCATGTATGTAAGGCCATTTACAAAGACATAAGTGCCAAGCAGACCTAAATGCCCTAAAGATGTCAGATCCCACTTGATCTTGGAAGCAAAGCAAGGTCAGGCATGGTGATTACTTGGTTAGAAGATCGCCAAGGAATATCAGACGTTGTAGGCTATATTTCAGAGGAAGGAACTGGCAAAACCACCTCTGAGTATTCCTTGCCTAAGAAAACCCCATGAAGCTCATGGGGTCACCCTAAGTCAGCAGGTGACTTGAAAGCATATATACTCACATCCCAAGCAGAACGCCAGCCCTTATCTGGGATACATCCAGTCTGAGTTTGTGTCAGATGGGTTCAGGGGCTTAAACCAGACTGTGGATCCCCAGTTGGCTGTCTCTGTTCCAGAAGAAGAAGAAACAAATTTTGTCTAGAATACTTGCAAAGAGAGCCAGCATGATGCAGTGGCTTGAGCATTGGACTACGACCCCTGAGATCAGGGTTTGATTCTCCACTCAGTTATGGAAACCCACTGGGTGACCTTGGGTGCATCCTACACTCTTAGCCACCAAAACCCCATGATAGGTTCACCTTAGGATCACCATAATTTGGAAATGACTTGAAGGCACACAACATCAACAATACTTGCAAAAGCAGGTGTCTATGCCTCACCTTCTCCCTGCAGTGATCAATCTAGCTGTGCGCTCTCTCCTGCATTTTGGAGGGGTGTCTTGACACAGAGGACATAGCAAGAGGAAGCAAGAAGATAAAGTAAACAAGATGTCAGGCAGCTGCAGTGCTGGTGAAGGTGAATAGCTTTTCCATGAATGTGAGGCCAGCAGTTTTTGAGTAATACCTCAACATGGGTGGATAACCTGCTGGCATCTGGCCTTGTAAACACGTCACTCACCCCATTTCACAAGTGACGGGAGGGAAGGTGCTGTGCCAGCTTTTTGCCTCTACAGGAATGGTTGCCTGGAGAGCTACTATTAGGCCATTTCCTCACTACACTATTATAGTGCTATTATTCCACTTTCAATATCCTATGGGATCTTGGGGTTTGCAGTTTAGAGAGGGGCCTTTTGAATTCTCAGCCAGAGAACTCTTTGCCCTCAATAAACTACAAACCTCAGAATTCCACAGGATGTTGAAAGTGGAATAATAACACTATAACAGTGTAGAGTGGAAATGGTCATAGATTAATAGAGTTGGAAGAGACCACAAGGGTCATCGAGTCCAGCCCCTTGCCATGCAGGAATACACCATCAAAGCATTCTCAACAGATGGCCTTCCAGCCTCTGGCCTTAGTCAGAGACTCCACACATCTAGGAAAGAGAGAGTAACACTGAGAGTTACACTGGGGGCAATGGCTTCTCCTGTTGCTGCTGCTAGTGTTCCAAACCCATCTACACTTGGTGAACTTTTCCATTCTCTAGTAAGTAGTGATTTGCACATAGGATCTATTTGTGCTCTCTCTCTCTCTGCTGTAGAAGGAATAAAAGACCCAATCTTTTAAACAGGCTGCAAAGGATAAGAAAAGAAAAGGATAGCTGGCAGTGTGTGAATGGGAAGCACAGTTAGACCTCAGTTTTCAAGTCAGATCTATCCATTTGTTGCAAATCCAATAACTGTTTTGAAAGTAGAGGAACACAGTGATAATGTTAATAGCCTTTCTGAACCTGTTGGGCTCTGCAGGTTTGTTTCCCCGCTCCTCCTGGAAGTTGCTGATGGCTGCAATGCCTATTCTAGACATTTTAGGTAGCAATAAAATATAGTTGTGTCTGAGAAGCTTGATTGATCCTATCATGTTCTCCTGTTAACTCAATACAGCCTCAAAAGCTATTAGGCATGACAGCTGTGTGTTCAAAAGCAGTGCGCTAAGAATACATCTTAGCTGCCTCTCCATGGCTCAAGGGGATGCACATAAGCATTGAAAGAAAGATACAGTAAAATTAACATCATCCACTCAAAATAAACAAGCCAGAAGTCCAGAAGGGGCTGATAAATAAGTAATAAAAACACCTTAAGGAAGCAGCAAAATCTTAAGATTACCCACCCAGTCAGGGCTTGGAGGTGCCCTACACTCAAAGTTCCTCAAACCTCCAGGAAAATAATCTGAGAAATTGAAAGGCTGAAGACTGGTCAAGATGTTAGAATAATGTGACTGCTTTTCAGTTGCTTGAATGCACTGGGGTGGCCTACAAAGGAGTCATGGGGCGTAAAAAATCCCTTCTATTTTACAGTTGCCCATCCCTGGAATTGGGTTGCTTTTGCCCTTGGTTCTGGACACAATCATTCATAAGACTGCTCTGCATGTTGAGACTGACTGCCACTGCCAGTGAAGAAAACCCACCAAAAATTGAATTATTTTTGGAATATTCCCTTTTTTAAGAAATCTAGGACATACACAATTTTTATACTTTTTCCTTAAAATGCTCACTTTTTTTGGTATGTAAATCCACATTCATGGAGTTATATGAGGCTACACTACACTACTTTTCTGCCAATTTCTTCAATCCACTGTGTATCTGCCAATGTGCCTACTTATTATCCCATTGTGTAATGGGCAAACTCACATATATGTATGACACCAACAAGATGGCCAATTAGAAGCAGAGAAGAATTTCTAGTGATGACAGTAATGTTAAGTCTCATCTTTAAAGGCTAATTGCATCCAATTCTACTGGGATGCATGGAATTATATTTTTCAGTTCCTAATAACTAATGCTGTCTAGCATCTATAAAGCTCTATAAGGCTTAAATCCAGGCTATCTGACACACAGTACCCGGGCACAGCTACACTCCATGTATACAAATATATTCACACAGAAATGCATCCACATTTTGTGTGTTTTGCTGACCTGCACATTGACTTTGCTAAAACATGCAGTCTTGTTGGAAGAAATGGGTATTGCATTTCTCTTGAAATGTGTATTTTTGCAGTGCTTTCTCAATAGTGTTTTACCTTCCACAGAGGCAGGCTTACAAGAGGAAAAGTTGTTAAGGGCTTAGCGGATCTTTCCTCCCTTCCACTCCAGCCTCATCACTAATCACAAGCAGAAACAGGACCAGGGTTTGTTTGGTCTACAAGGCTGCCTTTGGCTTCATGTATGGGCAGAGAACATGTGGCTGGACTTCTACTCCCATCTGCCCTAACAAGCATGGGCAATGGCTGAGGATGATAGAAATTGCATTCCAACAATAATATATGGAAAGGCACATGACCTCCATACTAGGGCTAGTGGAAGAATAATGGAATCCACAAATATAGGATGGGGGACACGTGGCTGGATAGCAGTACCTGTGAAAGGGATCTAGGAGTCTTCATAGACCACAAGCTGAACATGAGTCAGCAGTGTGATGCGGCAGCCAAGAAAGCCAATGCAATTCTCGGCTGCATCAATAGGAGTATGGTGTCTAGATCGAGGGAGGTACTGGTACCACTCTACTCTGCTTTGGTTAGACCCCATCTTGAATTCTGTGTCCAGTTCTGGGCACCCCAATTCAAGAAGGATATTGACAAGCTGGAGCAAGTCCAGAGGAGGGTGACCAAAATGGTGAGAGGCCTGGAAGCCATGCCCTATGAGGATAGACTTAGAGAGCTGGGTATGTTTAGTCTGCAGAAGAGGAGGTTAAGAGGGGACATGATAGCCATGTTTAAATATTTGAAGGGATGCCACGTAGAGGAGGGAGAAGGCTTGTTTTCTGCTGCTCCAGAGATCAGGACAAGGAGCAATGGATTCAAGCTACAGGAAAGGAGATTCCACCTGAACCTCAGGAAGAACTTCCTGACAGTCAGGGCTGTCCGGCAGTGGAATCTGCTGCCTCGGAGTGGAGTGGAGGCTCCTTCCTTGGAGGTTTTTAAGCAGAGGCTGGATGGCCATCTGTTGGGATTGATTTGAGGGTGTTCCTGCATGGCAGGGGTTTGGACTGGATGGCCTGTGTGGTCTCTTCCAACTCTACATTTCTATGATTCTATGATTCTATGATTCTAAGAAAAGCTCAACTTACCCTCCAGCTCTCCTGATTTTGCACAGACAGTCCTTAGTAATCCTCTGTTGTCCCACTTTTTCAGCTGTTTTGAAAATATCCCAGTTTTACTTTCTACATCCCATTTTCCTCCTTTGTCCTCAGATTATCGCAAATACATTACTTTAGTTGCTGCAAACTGAATTCAAAGAGCAGAAGCAATGTGATTGCAATTAGCTCAATGGGATGGAGAAGAGAAAGGCTGCAATCTTGCCCTTCCCAGTAGGCTCAAGAAAAACAAACTGCTGCAGCCTTTCCTAGCAGGTCTGTTTTTCCTCATTAATAATTATTTAAGATAATCTTGTCTATACTCTGATGCTGCTTGGCTACATGTGTCTTGGTTTTCATCTGTGAAATTTTGGAGGGGTTGTGCCTGTGAATCCTTCCCCAAGGACTTCACTTCAGGACTTCTTTGATGAAAAGCCAAACAGTCATGTAAAGGGAAGGTGAGGTTGAAAGGAAGAGAGAAAAAGAAAACACTGGCCGTTGATGAAACTGTGGTCACCAGGGGAAAGAGGCACTTTCCTCTCTGTCGTAGGGCTTCATTAACTTCCCATCACATTCCTGCTGCATAGTGAATAATGGTTACCTCTAACACAGAAATATGTACTGCACTCGGCGCATTAAGCAAGGCCTTTGTGAGAATGTCTCCCACAAGCAGAACTAATAAAAAGACTAAAGAGTGTGCCAGATCTGTGGCTGAAAAATGGGATAAGGAGGAGGCGATGCTGCCCCACAGGGGGCTTGCTTTTTGGAATTTCTGAAAAACTGATGAAGGGCAGATTGAAAATCAGTTGACCTCCTGAAGGTTTTTGGAGAAGATGATTTGGAGATGGCCCATGCCTTCCATTGAATGCTGGGGAACGGAGTGGACTGCTTACACAGCACTACGCAAGAACATCCAGCCTAGGAGATGACTGCCATTTCACTATTATTCAGTCATGGTTGAGTCTTCCTATCTCAAAGTAAAAGGTTACCTAAACTAAGGGTATAATTCTTCATTAAGTTTCTTCTTGAAGGAAGCAATTTGAACAATTTTCTTCCCCTTTCAAGAAAGTTTTTAACACACACACACAGAGAGAGAGAGAGATTCCAAAGCTTATTTGCAATTTCCGGAGGTTGCACTGATCTCAAGACACAGCCTGGATTTTAAAGGAACCATTCAAGATTTTGAATCTAATTTGAAGACAAGCTTCAGTACCTTGGAGAGTTTATTTGGACTTAAACTTGAAGTAGAGTCATCTTTTCATAGATGTGAAAGCTACCATAGTTTATGACATAGTGAAGGTCCTGTGGAACCATAGACTTAGCATCAACCTTACACTGTATTTAAATTCCACTGGACATTATGCTGTGTCCTGCCTGTTTCTCCAAGTGGAGTGTAAAGAAAAATATTCTGCAACCCTAAACACACATAGAGCAGCAGCAGGAACACAGATAATGACCCAAGTGCCCCTCTTTTGCCCACAAAGTACTACATGCAAAGCAGAGACACAATGACACTGCATATGCACACACATGCATGCACCACAAAATTCATCCTGACAGAGAAGTTGCTGTTATACAATATCATATGCATGGTAGGAGTGACTGTGGCTCTTTCTGCAACTCACCTTTTTGCAGAGCTGGGGTGCGGGCATTGCGTGAGCAGCCTCCTGCGAGATGTTCTCGCGTCCCCATTGCTTCAGCTCCATGGCTGCTGCCTGCTCGCGAGGAGGTACTGCAAAAGCCCCTCCTCTTCCTTCTGCAGTGCAGCCTGGGATTTTCTCAGGTTGCGCTGGGGCAGGAAGTGCGAGCGCCATGGCTCTGGAACTCCGCATGCATGGCAAGTGCACGTGGAGCCCTGGAGCAATGTGCGATCATGCACCATTTTTGGCTCAAAGCTGAAAATGAAATAGTGCACGATCAGTGCCTGCCAGGCCCTGGAGCGTCGCGTGATTGTGAGTGTGTCATGTGGACTGCTCCTTGCAGTTGTGTGACACTCCAGGGGCCCTTTTGCATGGCAAATGCCATGTGAAAATGGCCTGAGTCATCACTTCTTCTTTGCTGTGTTTTATTGAGCATCCCTGGGTTTGGCATCCAGGCTTAATGTCTTCTGTAACTTTGCAATGAAAAGAAAGCACATTTGGAATATTAAAGGTTTTTTTTTTTGGTTTTTTTTTTACATTTTGTTAGTAGGAATTCTGTGGAAGAAATCTATTAACATTGAAGTAGATGGTATCTTGGTAAACATCCTGTGTTTGGTTTCTACCAGAACTCAGTTTTTTTTTTAAAAAAAAAATCCTTTTGCATCCACATGGATGCAAAACAATGATGCAAAGCAACTCAAGAAAGCTAGTTTGTATTTAAGGAGAATATGCTGTAAGCTGTACCTTTTTTTTTTTTTTGAGAAGTTAATACATTTGGGTCTATTCAAAAGCTGTGAACTTTTAAAAAAAATGTTACAAGGCAAAAGTATAAAAGAAATAAATGGTTGTCACAATTCTCATGCAATTTGTATTTTTGTAGTGTTTTATCAGTACATAGGAGATGCAATAACGCTCTATGCAATGCCAATGTAAACATCTCCCTTGGCCCCCTGTCTGTCTACTTTGCCAGGTGTGCATCTTTTGCCAGTGTGTTTACTTCTGTGAGTGTCTGGAACCAACACAAAGGGCTGAGCTCCCAGGGCTGCTGGCTATTTTGCCTGTGCCAATCACCGATCAATAAGAGCCAAGGAGAAAAAGCATAGAAGGCAGCCACAACAAAGGTCCCCATCAGGATATCTTCCTGCATGAGAGAATATCTCAGAGGACATCTGCTTCCCCCTAAAATGCATATTTATCCAAAGCTGGTGAACTTATTTTGGCATCAGAGGTACAGAATCTCATAAGCCCTGTGACAGAGATCCATTGGTAACTTCGCCAGGGACCCCATGTAAGTATCATCTGTACTTGAAAGGTAGTTCTGATGCAGTTTAGTAGGTCTGCAGTAGTCCCTTGTCGACCTCAAACACTTACTGCCCCCATAATACCTGAGAGTCCTGGAAAATACCTCCCTTAACAAGAAGTTCTGAAAAAGGAAAAAAATGTGGGGAAGGTTGCTACTGGTTCTTCTGTCATGGTTGTCCTCTTAGAATGAAATCATGGTTTCCAATTGGGGTCTTGCAGTTTTTCTGGCTTCCTCTTGCAACTCTCTCTTGACTTTTTCATGCTCTCCTACTCAGGCTTCTCTCCCTCACCAGCCTCCACCATAAGCCCCACCTCTCTGTGTTGTTATCTCTTCATCCCTTCTGCTACTTCCCTATTGTTCCTTCTCCATCATTTCTACTTCTCCTGAGTGACGAGTTGCTCCAAAAAATCCTGCCCACCTTCTCTGTTGTCTCCTTTCCTCATTTGTCTGTCCCTTCCCCCTCTCCAGTTTGCTTTTGGTGAACTCTTCCCCGGTTCTTCTTCTCTGGCTGCTTCTCACTCCATCTTTTCTTAGACATCTCTTGACCATCTCTTCTGTCCATTTCATCCTTCTCTTCACCCCTTCTCTGCCTTCATCTGGTTATCTTTTAGCTCTCTATTTTCCTCAGTATACCAACCTCCTCTGATGTATTCCATTTCTCTCTCACATTTCCCCAAGCCTATAGAATCATAGAATCATAGAATCATAGAAATGTAGAGTTGGAAGAGACCACACGGGCCATCCAGTCCAACTCCCTGTCATGCAGGAACACCCTCAGTTTACACCTTAGTTTACTAAGACCAAAGAGCTCTCTGGATGACAATTCCTTCCCTAAACTGCAAATCCTGGGATTCTACAGGATTTTGAAAGTAGAATAATAGCACTATAACTATCTTCCCCATACTTCCTTGTACTGGTTCCTTTCTCCTCCAGCTTGTTTCTCCTTTTTCCTTCAGATAGCCCATCCGTCTTGTGCCACCAGCCTAGAAATTCACCAGCTGCTTTTCCTCAGCCACATCCAGCACTATAGATGCCTGAGGTTTGTTTACTTTTTGCTCAGACACAAACACATCTTGCGGCTTGGAAGCGGAACTACAAACCCCAGAATTCCATAGGATGTTGAAAGTGGAATAATAGCGCTGTCACAGTGTAGGGTGGAAATGGCCATAGTTGCAGACTCAAAATGTCTCATTCTGCCTTGTGGTCAAGCAGTCTCTTCCCTGTACTCACAGCTGCCAAAGAGACAGGCCAGTCCAAATGGTGAAAAGAGAGTGTCAGCTATGTTTTCTTGGAGAGAGACATCTGCCATTGCTTTAAGATTCAAATGGGAATTAGTTGGAAGGACAAAAGGCTTACAGGTTGCTAATCTTCATTAGGAATCTTGCAGCCATGGGAAAGAAAGGATCCCCCTTAGCTAGAAGCAACTAGTGCAACATGCCTCCAGTTTTAGGACCATCAAGGATAGACGGGCACAAAGCTAATGCATCTGTTGGCAGAGTGATGTGGCAGAGCAGAAATTTGATTTTAATTTTTACACTAGTCTTATATCTGAGTCTGTAGGATGAACGTGAGCTTCAGTGGAGCTTAATGAACCAATAAGAAGGCTCAAACATATTCAAAAGTAGCCACTTTTTCCAATACTTGCTATTCTCTCTTTCTCTCTCTCTCTCTCTCTCTCTCTCTCACACACACACACACACACACCACCGTCCAATTATTCCCCTGAGTTCAGCAGGAAAAAATTGCTAGTAGAAACCGTTCTGGAGAAAACTCTTTCTGGAGAATCAGCACACTGGCATCCTGATTTATCATTGTGTATAGAAAAGAAGAATGATTGGATTCCACCCTTGAACACTCTTCATTTATTTTATGAATGAGTCGGAAAGGTGTTATTTAAAATTCTCCAAGAGGGTATAAATGAGGTAGACTGAGAGAGAGAGAAAGAGAGATAGCACACGGAGCATCATATTCACGTAGAGGCTGGCATAAGGATCAATGACATTCTTTTCATTTCCTAAACCTTCTTAATGTACACTTCCCTGGATGGCACCCTGGCATGTATATACCACCTTCCTCTTGAGTTTTTGAATTTTTTTTCTTTTCTTTAAAGTTACCTGGCCCAGCTATCACTTCCCAGACTAAACACAGATTGCAATTCATGCTACTGCATGCATGCATGTAGCTCAATTCTGAGTTCAAAACACTTGCCAAAATGTATGTGTTGATGTGCATATCTCAGTTAGCAAAGCTTCTGTCAGTTAAACTTCTTTTTACAAAGTCTTGTGCCTGCCCAGCTTTGCTCTTCCTCCTTGTCCTTTGTCTAGCCAGAATATTTTAGCAGCATTGGTATTGCAATGATGGTGAACACACATTTTCAGTGTCAGGAAGCAACAGTGTGTCTGCAATGAAATAAAAGCTGAGCTGGGAAGGACTGGGATTCTATTCTGGCTGACCCTACTGTTGCTGTATGTGCTTGCCTACAATAAGCACAGTAAACAGCAGCTGCCCTCAGAATGTCTACCAGGCATGCAAGAACTGCAAAGAACTGGCCACTAAAATGGAAAAGAAAGGCTGGTGAAAGGAAAAGTCATCCTCAGATGCATTTTTGAAGGAGTTTTCACTTATTATTCCACTTTCAACATCCTGTGGAATTCTGGGGTTGTAGTTTACTAAGACCAAAGAGCTCTCTGGATGACAATTCCTTCCCTAAACTGCAAATCCTGGGATTCTACAGGATTTTGAAAGTAGAATAATAGCACTATAATAGTGTAGTGCAGAAATGGACTAAGTAACTTCTCTTGGACTGCCCCCCCATCCCTGGCCATTTCTGCACGCGTCTGTTATAGCCCGACGATTCCACTTTCAACTTCCTATGGAATTCTGGGGTTTGCAGTTTCGGGAGGGGGCAGCTGGCCCCTCCCAAAACTACAAACCCCAGGATTCCATAGGAGGTTGAAAGTGGAATCATCCCGCTATAACAGAAGCTGCAGAAATGGCCCCTGACAGAACAATCATTCACCCACGCTGCTGTCACTGACAGGATACATTTCCTTCCAACCATGCACTTGGTGCTTGGTAAAGTAGGTTGGGTAGAAGTTATGATCATGGCAATAATGTCACAAGTGTGGTTTAAGTTGTGATTGTGAATATGGAACAGCTACCTCAGTTCACTTATCCATAACTGTTCTGCATTCATGACCCGTTCTTAGTCACAGTGTGATGCTATTGCCCTGATTGTACTCCCTTTCTCCAACCTGCTTTCCTGAGCATCAGCTCCATTCTGCTGGTGATTGGAGCATGGGTGAATAATATTTCCATCAGGTGCGCGTGAGGAGGTGAGGCCAGAAGGGGCTACTTAGTTAAGTATATTTACATAAGTGTACTCAAGTAAGTATATTTCACTAAGTAGCTAATACAGAATATTGGCCATCTCCCTTTTTTTTTTCAGAATAAAAATTTCTGTCCATTTAGGTTTTTAAAAAGTCTGGAATTTCTTATTTGATCCAGATTAGTGGATTGTCCGCAGAGGAGGAGGAAGAGAGACATGCCAGATGAGACCCCAAAGGAGCCAGCCTCAGCCCCAAGGGGGTTATTAAGTGACTTACTGTCTTCCAGCTCAAGTGGCTGTTAGAAGAAGCAGAGAAGAGGCAAAATGAAAGTTCTGGCTTAGCCAAGCCTCTTGGTTCCAAAGTCAGTGGAGCAAAGAATGCCTTGGAGTCACTTCAAGGTATATTGCTAGCTCAATGCAAGAGTATCTTGCAAGGACTTGACACTCAGGTCATTTCTGCCCTGCATTATTATAGTGCTATCATTCCACTTTCAACATCCTGTGGAATCCCCAGGGTTTGTCGTCTACTGAGGCCAAAGAGCTCTGTGGCTGAGAATGCTAAAGGCCCCTTCCTAAACTGCAAACCCCAGGATTCCATAGGATGTTGAAAGTGGAATAATAGTACTATGACTGTGTAGTGCGGAAATGGCCTGTCTTGATTCTTGAAGGTAGAGACTTGAGACTTGACTTGAGACTTGGAGTAAAAGGCTCAAATACATCACTGGTACTGATCACATAAATAAATGAGATCTTCTCCAACATAGCTGGAACTTGACCTTTATACAGTTAAGACACTGAAAATGTCACAATTAAAATGGAATTAAACTACCAATTGCATGGGGGAAAAACAATTTAACACATACTATGAAAAATAACATACCTTCCAACTGTTCCTATTTGTTAGGGGGAGTCCCAATGAATCCTCTATCATCCCACTTTATGAGCTGTGTTTGAAATGTTCCTGTTTCTCTCACCTCCTCCCACGTTGTCCGCTTTCTTCAGCTGCTGCAAACTGAGCTTTCTATTTTCTGTTGAGTAATTTGTACTCCACTAACTCAGCAGGAAGAAAAGGTAGGAAGAGGAATAGAATCTTACTTTTCCCAGTAGGCTCAGGCAAAAGCAAACTACTGCCGCCTCTCCTAGCTTGCATATTCGGCTCATGAATAGCTTTTGCCATCTTGACCACACTTAGATATGGCTTGCCCACACATATCCCAGCTTTCATCCCTGAAATGTTGGAGAGTATGAAATAATACAAAGGACTTTAAAAACAGGGTTGACTTTCCAAAGCATTTTGTCTGTGAGAGCTCTTGCAAAAGCAACTGCAATGCCCAGAATCCCCTAGCCAGCATGGCCACTGGAATTTTGGGATCTGAAGCCCAAAAAAAAGGGGGGGGAGTTCTGAGCCCAATGATGAGCAGAAAATACCCCCAAAAAAGTATAAACAGAAATGAGGAAATTGCTGCAGACACCTCCAGTGATACGTAGCAGCTCTTGGGGATGGGTCAAATTTCTATTACTGCAACCACTCTCCCATTTTGTTTTTCTTAAACAGCAGTAGTTTGAATTCATCCCTGTAAGGAAAGATCACATTAATGGCAAAACTGATTAGCTAAAGTGGATGAAGCAAGTTAAGTGATATAAATTTGTCACTATGAAGCATGCCTCCAATTGAATAATCAATAAACACTCAATTGGAGAGGCAGTGAAGCCTTGATGATCTCTAGGGGCTCGAATATTCTCCCAGGAATGAATCTTTTATTTTTATTCCCCTGAAAACTCCCCACACAAGGCAGAAGAAAAAGTCTAAAACAGCGGCACAATAAACCCAGATATGAAATGCGTCACACAGGGACCCGTGGCTCCTTTTTCTTGCAAGAGAGACAAAGACGTTTTTAAAAATTACCATACCCTAATTAAAATTTGATGGGGCCACTGGGGGCCAGAGAAAGTTGATTCAAGAGGATGGTTTAATCTCACCTCTGTGCTGCCAACTGGCCATTCCTGCGGCAGAGCCTTGGAAAGGAAGAGAGCGCACTGAATTTAACGAGGAGAATGGCTAAAATTAACACTGGCTAATTAGAAGAGTTTGTCTCCACTTTTAATTACTTGAGCTCCCCCCTCCTCCTCCTCTGTTTTACCTTCACATACATGTCCGTCTCTGAATCCCTGTCCGTTCAATCAAATGTGTGGTGCTGAATAAGTTTTGCCACATCTTTCTCCTTTTTTTTTTTTCATGATAGGCCCTTCTTCATGGATTCAAGCTGCAGGAAAGGAGATTCCACCTGAACCTCAGGAAGAACTTGCTCACAGTCAGAGCTATCCAGCAGTGGAATCGGCTGCCTCCATGGAGTGTGGTAGAGTCTCCTCCTTTGGAGGTTTTTAAGCAGAGGCTGGATGGCCATCTGTCGGGAGTGCTTTGAGGGTGTTCCTGCATGGCAGGGGGTTGGACTGGATGGCCCCTGGGGTCTTTTCCAACTCTACATTTCTATGATTCTATGATTCATCATTAACAGCTGCCTGGCAGCAGACAGGTACAGCACCATGGTTCTCTCCACCATAATAAAATCCCTCATATGTTTTTGCTGAGTTTTGCCAACGCATGTGTAAACACAGAAAACTCTGTGCAAAAAGAATTTTTAGGCATCCTATCCAGATGACCTTTTCTTGCAGTGTTTTTTTGACACATTGGAACATGTCATGAGTGAAACAGGTAGACTGAAAGGACTTGGAGCTCTATCAAACTGTAAATCAAAAATTATCTGTACATGTTTTGTTTTTTTTCAAAATGCTGACATCCAGAACCAGAACGCTCTCTAACACATTGGTTTCATTTCAGAAACATGGGCTGGAATCCTGGAATTCTGGTCAGTCCAGTCTCTTCATCCTGTTGGGAATAGCTGTACCTGCTGAATCCAGTGAAGATGGCTGATGGTTTGGTTTATTTTTAAGAAAAGCACACCCAGATCCTCAGATTTCATCACAAATGGGTCAGAAAGGAAACCTGCATTATTGATGATGATGAAGATGATGATGATGATGATGGAGAAGTGAAACTGACAGATTTGTCTATGTGTCACTAAATATGACTGGTGGCCACAGGACAGAACAGGGCAATTCTTTGTTCTTCTTTACTGTACCAAGATGTTTGTATATGATGTTTTACGGATGTGACTATGTACACTGGCAAAAAGTTGTTGTTGTTGTTGATAATGATGATGATGTGTGTGTTTGTGATTATCCTGGGTGCTCTAAAGACCCAGTTGGCAACAGAGGGCCATGGAGAGGACTTTTCTATCATTGTTGAGGGGTGTCTCTGGCAGCTTCCTCCATCATGATTTCTGAGACTATATCGCAATTGTAGCAGTTTGACACCATTTTAACCGCCATGGCTCCATTCCAGCGTATCACTGAGGTGGGGGACAAAATGATGATGTTTTCCCCTAAACAAGAATTCTGCTGCCCCTTCTTGAAATGTTCCATCAGTCCCCACATTTCTAGCACTGCAGATTTAAAACTTCAGGTGAGTACCCCGTATTTGCTGGCATATAAGACACACTCCATTTATATACCAGAAAGTACTATTTGCTGGCGTATGAAACACATCCCATTTTCAAACAGTATTTTTCAGGGGGAAAAAGTGAGTCTTTTATGCAAGCAAATACAGTATTTAGAAATACAGCTTAGGCATCCAAAGAAAAGAAACAGACAAAGTGACCAAAGAAGTACAAACATAGCAAATAGAAAAGCTCTAGGTATGAATGATTTTCAAAGGCCGTTTCTGCACTAGACTGTTTAGTGCTATTATTCTGCTTTCAACATCCTATGGCACCCTAGGGTTTGTAGATTAGGGAGGGGCCTTTGAGGCCCCTCCCTAATCTACAAACCCTAGGTTGCCATAGGATGTTGAAAGTGGAATAATAGCACTATAACAGTCTAGTGCAGAAATGGCCAAAGTTTCTCTCTGTCTCTCTCTCTCTCTGTCACACACACAAAGTGATGACATGCTGGAAATAAAATCAAATGCAACACAGTATTCTTAATGTATAAATCAAAAATTGTCTGTAAATTTTTTCAAGATATAGACATCCACCCCCCCCCGAAACATGGCAGATTCCTAATGTACTGGTTTCATTTCAGACACATGGACTGTTTTAAACTTTCATTCCCATCAGCTCTACTAAGAATGGCCAATGGCAAGAGATTATGGGAACTGTGGTCCAAAACATCTGGAAGACGAAAAGTCTCCCACTTTTGTTTTAACTGCAGGCTGTTTATTTTTGTAACCGCTCCCATTGAATGCCACGGTTCTGTGGCATGTGGATTAAAGAACACTACTAAAGTCATATATCTGGTTTATTTCTCCAAGGGTTAGCGATCTCTTCCTATCTCCAAATGAGATGAGTGAATTGTGGTTGCAAGAGCCCATAATAAGCAACACTTAAGACAATTAGAATGGTATGTTGGCTATTTCAATTATTATTATAAATGACATTAATAGCTATTAAATAACCTGCTGTGTAGTGAGATATTACAGAGGGGTTGGATCAGCTTAATTTGTTTTAAATGATATTTAATAAAAACAAAGAGAGAGAGAGAAGGAGAAATGGCAGTAATTGGAGGAAAATTGTGGGCACTTACAGCATGGATTATGTATCGTCTGTACATCAGCCATTTGCTGTACAGAAATGACATATAGGTGTATTTCTATACCGCTTATCAGCTAAGTGCTCTCCGAGTGGTTTACAATGTGTTAGCTAATTGCCCCCAACAAGTTGGGTACTCATTTTACCGACCTGCGGAAGGATGGAAGGTTGAGTCAACCTGGAGCCCGGCAGGATCAAACTCACAACCTTGTGACTGTAGTACCAGCATTTAAGCACTGCGCCACCAGGGCTCCTATATAGTATTATGCTTTCAAAAGATATGATACTCCTGCTGCATATTGATCCTTCTTCTACAAGTACGGTGATCCTCGTCTTACGTATCGTTAAGTTTCAAGCCCTTTTGGAAGCTGAGGAAAGAATACTGATAATGCAGAAGCTCTAAAGTTGTTCACCAGTTCCACAAATGTCCAGTAATTTCTGAGTCTACATTCCCATCAATCTGAAGAAGTCTCAGAGGAATTGACTGGAAGCTGCTAAGGAGCCATTGAAGCCTCCTTCCATTATCAAGTCCCACTGGGCTGGCCCTCACATCTGACATGCCAAGGTAGGCATAAATCCTATTATTGGTCCCAACTAGAGTAGAGCAACTGAATCAATTGGACTTCCCAATAGTCTGACTCACCTTTCGGCAGCTGAATCAATGGATCTGCCCTAGCTGGGGCCAACCGACAGGATTCCAGCTACAGGTGAATAAGATGATAAATTAAAGCCAATCCCAAAGTTTGCAGACGAGAATTTGCCTTAAATGTCGGTGGGTGAGTGGTGGATCGTCTTGGACTCACTTTTTTTTTCCTGCCACACCAATTTTGTAATGGGAGGCTCAACTTTCAAAAGTTACTCTGTTAGATTAGAGTTCCAAGAATTGTCTGATCAGCATGGTCATTGAGTAAGTTGGTTGGGTGGGAGGTGGGTTTGGAAGTTGTAGTCTTAAAAGAAATACCTTGCTGATCTCTGATTCACTTTTCCCCCTCCTCTTCTTTTTTTAAAAGCATTTTTAAAAGCATTTCAATGTCCTGCATAGAGAAGCAGAATATGAAGCTGCCTACGTGACACATGATGAGCGCATTTCCTAGGCCTGCCACCAGCTTTATTTCTAGGATAGATCATGGATAACAAACATTTAAGGGTGGTACTACTGGTTGCAGATGTATTTTGATTAACAAATATTGACCCATGCTGAAGATGCATGCTTCCAGAGCCCCAAATTTCAACTGGCTAGGGGTCTTTCTGTACTACACTGTTATAGTGCTATTATTCCTCTTTCAACCTCCTATGGAATCCTGGGGTTTGCAGTTTAGGGAGGGGCATTTAGAATTCTCAGCCAGAGAGCTCTTTGGCCTCAGGAAACTACAAACCCCATAATTCCACAGGATGTTGAAAGTGGAATAAACAGCACTATAAAAATGTAGTGCAGAAATGGCCCCAGGTTTCACAGTCTTGTTGGGAATAGGCAGAAAGACAAACAGACAGAAAGACAGACACTTCTTTGATTATTATAAATCCATACACGTACCAGTTCATGTGCAATCTTTTTTTCATTTCCCTTTAGAAATGTTCAATCTACCTAATAAAATAGTCTCTCATACACATAAACAGACTCATATAAAAAAATCAGAGCTACATAAATCAGGATGAGAATAGCAGGTTTAGTGTTGTCGTGATGTCCATAGTTGAAAGGTTTTATGGTGTGTTAGTGAGAAAAAAGGTACTTATACTCAGCGTGATGCTTTACGAAAGACTAGAGGATCTATGAAACTTGGGCTGCTGCTAATGTTTGTCTGCTGTGGTTGGCAACAGTTGTCTATGGTTTCAGGCAACAGTCGTCCCCAGTCCTACCTGGAGACGTCAGGGACTGATCATAGCTCCTTCTACACACACTGCGTGCACTCTACCATTGAGTTATAATGTCACTTTTAAAAGCTACCTGATACTGAGCTGGACCACTAGTGTTCATCTGTCTGTGTATTCACTTCTCTGACTGAAAGTGGCTTCTGCCTATAGCGTTTGGAGATTGTTCGTGGGAGAAGGTCAAAAGTATATGCAGCTGCTTCTGGAGTGAAGGGGAATGGACCTCCGTTGCTCACAGCAGCTGCTTCCTGGTAAGTGGGGATTACAGGGGTCAGGCTGGGATTTACTGCATAGCACTGTAACCATGGTGCTCACACATACATAAGTCCAATACAAGATTCCAGTCACAGTCTGCACATTTGCAAAGCTTACAGGGCAGGGATGTGAAGTGTTCTCGGTCTTAATTTTGTTGCAATTATCTGGATCCAACCAGCATTCTTAATCCATCCTTTATTTGTATGAAGTTGTGAGAGTTTTTTTCCCTCCTAAATGGAAATTGCTACACATTTTACTTGAATTTTGTATCGATATTCCAGAATGTACAAATTTTTGTATATATTTTCCCACTGACAGAAGGATGTTTCTCGATATTCCCCTACAGTATGACTTTTAGCTGTCCAATTTTTTCAGAGGCTTTGTGTTTCACTTGTTCCCCTTAAATGCCCTCATCCCTCATGTATTTCTGAGGCAAGGTGAACTTCATCTTACAATGAGTCTGTGGAGGTGTGAAATGGCTACTTCTGTCAAGGATCCCAATTCCATCAAAATTCTTTTCACCCTGAGTTGCTAGGATAACCATCTGGCCATTGACCTGTCCTGCTGCTTCCTTTCTCCTGAAGAACACTTGATTATCTTCAGCTGTGTCCTTTTTGCTAGTCAACTGCCTACCTGCCACAATCCCCTTGCCTGCCTTTGAAAAGGTGATGAGGTTATGTTCCCCTTGGGCTTTTATTTTTGACGTTAGTTACCTTAACAACCTTTCCTCTCAGCTTCAGAAGAGCACAGCCAAGGAGACGGAGTCGACTTTTCTGGGTGATAAATAATGCCTGGATTGTAACAGCTCAGGACCTCGCAGCAGTAATTTTGAGCAATGGCTCATAAGGTCGAACTGTTCCTTCAAAAGTCTATTCTTTTCCAGGCTGGCACTACCACAACCCATTGGCTTCTGTATTTATGTGACAGCACTCAACCAGAGCAGGGAGCCAGTCTCCAGTAATGAAAGGTTCTTCTACTGGTGTTTCTCTCTGGCTCAGACTTTCAACTCAGCTGTTTTTCATCTTCATCCTTTTTACCCTCTGGGAAAATATGCCTATTCTCCTTTCTTGTCCTCTTCTCCCATTTCCTCCTCTTCCTTTCTCAGTGATGATCTATAAGCCTTTGGAACAGCAGCTGGAGACAGTAGATGTGCAAACTCTTACTATATATTTCAACTCTCCTTTTCTCACTCAGAGCAGGGCCACTGATTGATCTCAAATGATGGCACTATTCCTCATGGAAAAAGGATGCCTCTGACTGCTGAAAAAGAAAGCTGGCATATACCAACTAGTTGGTCATTACTGCGTCCTCGGTGTCTATTTTAGTTATTTAATTTTGTTTCTTAAAACTTTAGAGCAGAGTTTGGAAAAAATTAATTTGAGGGAGGGATCCCGTTTGTAGTCCCAATGAGAACAGACTCTGTGAACCAATTGCTGAATGGTGAGTCAACATTTACGGTGAGTCATCAGTGGGGATATCTGGGATTGCCAAGAGGATCCAGATCTTGTAGTACTGTTACTCCAAAAGATGGGAACCTTGAGGTCCTCCAGCAGTGCCAGCATCTCCTTAAGAAGATGGGGACTTATAACTCAAAAGGAGGCTTGCAAGAGGTGGGTAACCACAGAACCTTTTCACCTGTGTATACTAGTACTAACTGTAAGACACCAATCGTATATATTTATATATAATCTGCGAGATCCTTCCTTGGTGTGACCCCCATAAGTCCCATTACTTAAAGGGGATCACACCCTAAATGTTCTTCTCCTCTCAGAACCTGAGCCCTAGGCAAATCTAGGCACTGGTCAAAGAAATCCTCTTTCTACACAAAAGAGTTGTCTCCTGGGTGCTCACTTCCATACCAAATGTGACCAGCTATCTAAAGACACCACCACAGGCCAATATTCCTGTGCTCCCAATGAAAATTAATGCAGATATGCAAAAAAATTTCCCACTTTTTTTGTTTTTGTTTTTGTTCAACACACCAATCAGATGATGAAGGGCAATAATTCCTACTCATCCCTGAAGTAACCAGCTGCATCTTGCACTAGACCCACAGGGTGGGAGAGTGAGCCAAGTCTGCCAATCAAAAGAGTCTGACACCATGAGGGGGGCTTATAAACCCACAATGCCAACCAGTGCTGGGAATGTGGTGATGCAGAGCATCATTCTACCCACTGCGTTGCTTCTCCTTCTGAGGCATAAACATTTGGCCTACCTTCACACCTACAAGGTAGAGGTAGAACAGCAATTTTTGTGTGTCCACAGTCCTCCTTCTTCAAACAAGGCATCAAAAAACAAAACAAAACAACTACCTGCATATCTCTTGCATACTCGGGTTGACTTCAACTTCTTACAATGCGTATGGCATATTCAGAACACCACTGTCATGTGCTAGCTACTCTTTTGCCATAAAGAAAATGCACAGGGTTTCCCCACTGTATTTAACGAGGTATATGAGGCATAGTGTACAACTGTTGATCAAGCTAGCAATCTACAACATATGCCTGGTTATATGGTGATACACACTTTTATGCATACAATTGGTTAATGCTCTGGGTCTTCCCCTTTCCCAAGCTTCCTGCAGTTCCCATAGGACTTTATTTCCATACTTCAATCTAACACATCTCTGGTGTTATCTCTGTCTCAGTTCTTTGCTTATCTATCTTGACATGGGACAGACACCTTGGGGCCAGCTTCTCCCAACCTATTCTCTTTGATCCTTTTTCACTAGGATGACATGCCTAGACCCCTTCCTTTGATATACAATACATTGTTAGGCATGGTTCTAGCCTAGGTCATACATAGTAAATCACTTGGTGATTGCTATCACTTTTAAATAAACCAAGCCATGCCTCAGCAGCCTGGCTGAATACACACTTACGACTAACATTTAGATTTTTTTTCCTGGTGTTAAATATATAACATACTGTTGCCTTTCATTCAAATCTTATGTTACTCCAAGATGATAACTTACTACAACAATGCTTTCTTCTAGCGTCACCCACAGGCACGCATTACCATGGATCGGTCACATTATCAAAATTATTTCACGGAGCAAGTCAACATGACAGACACCCGGGCTTCTCTCTACTATTGACGTCAGTCACAAATTTGCCCGGGCACAAAAAAAGTTGCAGGAACAGCCATATTTGCCATAAAACAAACAAACCAACAAAAAGCAAGACCCCAATCAGTCCTGTGATAATACTTTTATTGGGCCAATCAAAAAAATGTGAAATAGACCACATCAGCTTTTGTAGCTTCATGAGCTTCTTCATCGTGGAGGTGTTTAAACAGAGGCTGGATTCCCATCTGTAGAGATTATTTTGATTGTGTATTTCTGCATGGCAGAAAGGGGTTGGACTCAATGGGTCTTGGGCAACTGTATGATTCTAAGGTTCCATGATCTTGATGGTAAAAGGGCTTCATGGCCAACACAACAGTCCCTCAATCTTTCCTGAACTAAAAAATAAAATATAAAATAAAATAATAAAAAAACCCAACTCAGCTGCACACTGGGAGGGTGCTGTATTTACATAAATGGATTCTATGCCAGGATCTTCTGAAGAGAGAATTTCTAAAGGTTTAACCCATTTAACACCAGCTAAAGCAACCTGGTTCAGCTGTAGCTGATAGACATTCTGTTGTCTAAATTTAACCCCACACCTGAGAATGCAGAGACTTTCCTAAAAAGTAAATGCATTCTTCCATTATAGTGGACTAAAGCTTCGATGGATAGATGCTAACGCATTTCTTAAAAAGGGGCATCTTGTAACTTCAGATGAAGCAACAAAGCTATGTAGAATCATAAAATTGATCACTAAATGGTGAGTCAATACAGAGATCAATCCAATTGATTCAGTGGCTATACTCTACTAGACAAGAACAACAAGGGAACAACAACCATGTGAAAATGGTTACACTTGTGAAACTCCACTTATACAACAGGGAACTGAATCTGTCCATTGCACAATGGCCCCAGAGGTAAGACGACAGGACTTACACATGTGTATAATGCCAATAAGAAGATTCCAACAATGGAGTATGACTTCTCTTGGGATCCTAACACCTATCAATAAGGGATAGAAAAGACTATTAAAAGATATTCACAAAATGGTAAAAAAAGAAGCTCCTTGAAATGCTAAACCTATATTTGGAGCAAAGTTCAGCACTGTGGATAGTTCCTTAGCTTTTTAATCCCCAGGAACAGGGAGTGGGCATGGTTCCCTACCTCTTGCCTAGCTAATAAATTAGAATTAGGAATTCTGTTTTCTTTCTGAACCAACCTATTTTTTCTTAATAAAGATTAGCATTCTTACTTAAACAAGCAAACAAATCTGATGTGAATATGCAGGAGGAAAGGCAACCTCTCTAAAGGATCTGATATTTCAGAGGGGTCTGAAATAGTCTACACATAGTTGCCAAAACAGATTTTACTAAGACATTGTAGCACCCAGTCTGGAAGCTACCAGGACATGGATGATTGTAGCTAAGTTGGTAGAAAGACACTTTATAACACCAGCTAAAGGACTCCATGAACATCACTCTTCCCAATAGCCTGTGTTGCAAACATTTTCTGCAAATGAAGCTGCATTTCCTTCGTTGAAAATAATATTTGTATGCATAGATATTAGTTGGTATCCTGTTAGGCAGTTGCAATGCTGTACACTAGGTTTATGACTTTCTACCAGGTTCCCTATTTACAGTTACAATTTTCGTGTTGTTGCCATGATTGTAAACACTTTTCAAACCCTCACTGAAATCCAGCCAGCTGCACCAAGGAATGCAGTTCTGTGTTGCTGGTGAGTGGGGTGCTGAAGGACGAGGCATTCTGCCCTCTCCTGCCAATGATTGGTAGTGTACCTGCAAGTTGTGACAGAGCACTACAGGCATGCTTGCTTCTCATCACTGCACTGAAGCTCTCTGGGGATAAGTGGCTGGACACATCATACTACAGTATCCCAATAATGGGAGCAGCGCTCCATCTACCAGTGCAACTGGCTAGATTTTAAGGTGCATTTCAACGAGCAGATTGGGAAACAGATCATATTGACATGACATTGTGGCTGCATCTCTGCTTTTGTGCAATACAGGCATTGAGTTTATAGTTGCATAAAAAGAGCAAGTGTAACCATTTCACATTTGTCAGAATCTTACTGCTAGTCTCTGTTTGAATTGAGCCATTGAATAAGTTGGATTGACCTACGTGTTGACTAATATCACCTTCTCGTTGGGAATAACCTTCAGATGTTGCACATTCTTGGATGATGCATAATTTTTCGTCAGTGCCTTCAGTGGCACCATAAGCAAGAACATTGGCACAGTTAATTGTCATCAGAAGAATGGCATAGTGCAATTCTTCTTTAGTTACCAAATATGGTGGACCAGCAGGGTATTGTTTCAGTGTGCCAGGAACCAGCACTATTTCTGTCCCTATTGGCTGCAAGTCTTTCTTTCTTTCTTGGAAATTTGCAACAACCCATAACCTATGCTTGCTATATGCTTGTATAGCAGGACTAGTCCATGGACTACCACTTTAAGGATAATCAATGGCGTAGCACAGCCACTGTGTAAACGCATAAGTATAGATTTACACCACAGAAGCACAAGGTGAGATTTTGGCCTCTAATGAAATCTTCTTCCATTTCACTACAGTTCCAACACGTAGCTCAGCAACAACAGCAGAAATGTAAATCAGGGGATTATCTTTTTTTCTGTGTGCTTTCTTAATTATTTGTTAATTATTACCATGTTTGACATTGCATTATGTTAAAAAGAAAATATCATTGGAGCAGACAAACACCCTTTTGCATCAAATTAGCAATTCTAGTTTGGATGCTCTTAGAAGGACTAACTTTTTCATCATCTGTTATTTATTTTCTTTAAACATAACTCCTGGGCAGGCATCTCTCCCTTGAATTCTGATATCATATCATTTATTTAACTTCCTGAGTAAAGTAATTAATACTACAGAGCTTCAGCTGCTTGGCAGAATACATTGTTACAGCTAACAAATTTTATGTCTTTAGGCTTCACAGAAGAATTTGATTTAATTTATCCCAAGGTTAAAAAAGGGAATGGGGAAGAGGGTAGAAAGTCAAGGAGTTTCTTTTGTGCTCTTGGAACAAACTGAAACACACTCTATGCAGTTCATGCAGAGTTTTTGGGAGACCTGCACAGAAACAGCAGGTGGTAGCTTCCATGTAAGTGGAATACTTAATCTGCTGCATATTTTTGCAGCATAAAATTCTGAGATTTTAAAAGATCTATCCAAGCTGCTGAAACCTATGGCCAAAACAGGTTTAGCACTCTGAGCAGTTCATTTAATTTTAGCTTCAACTACAGCACTCAGCAGATTCACCTATTACTAACCTGGAAGCCAGCCACTGTCACAGGTGGGCAGCCTTAGGAGTGCATACTGGCCTTTATTTGCTACCTTCTCAAATGGGAGCCAGTGTAGTGTCCTGGTTTGAGCTTTGGACTAGGATGCCAAGAGACCACGGTTCAAATCTCCATTTAGCCATGAAAACCGACTGCCTGGTTTTTGGCAAGTCACACTCTCTCAACCTGAGGGGAAGGCAAGTGCAAATCTCCCGTGAAACAAATCTTGCCAAGAAAATGCTTTCACAGGGTCACCATCAGTTGGGGGCAACTTGAGATCCCATTACTACAACAACAAAATCCTCATGTGCATGGAAATCCCAATCAACCATGTTCACCTGAGGAGGTGAGAAAGGATTGGTGGGATGCATGAGAGTCTCTTAATTTTTTGGTCAGGTAGAGAGAATAGGGAAGGTCTTTGTGAGATATGCTCACAGCAGGGGTACTTGTCTGCTTCACCTGGGCAATTTTGTTTTCTATTGTATTTAGAGGTTGGGTCATTGAGAAGATTATCCAAAACCCTTTAACCTCAGGAGTTTTTGTCTAATCCTCTTGAACTTATGACCTGGCCATGCTGAGGTCCTCCAGACCTAGTACAAACTTGCAGACAGCATGCTTCTACCAGAGTTTTCCAGCCATAAGTATCTAGTTTTATAAGAAAATGATATTTCTCACAAATGTTGCTATCCAGCAGGATGGGGCTAAAAGGTGTGTTGACAACTAAACATGAGAAAGAGAGACAGTAATGGAAAGCGTCAGCCACCCTTAGGCCTTTTGGAAGTCAATGAAGGCCAATGATAATCAAAACTGGTAATCATGCACATTCAGGGATCAGTCAATGAACAGGATGGGCACAATCTGATATTCCTAGTTTTTCCCTGTTTTATCTAGCTTGGTAAGCTTCTAGAATGTAAATCAATAGATGAGCTTTCAAAAACAATATCAGCAAGGATTCAGGAATCAACACTGAGGCTAGGCATAAAAGACATCTCGCACCAGTCAAGAATGCACTACATTAATAATACATTATATTAAATGAACTAGAGGGATGGAAGGAGAAAAGAATGTTTCTCCACATGTGGCGACACTGCACAACCACAACAAAATCTTTTAACAGCAGGCATTTCAAACCGTAGAAGAAATTACACAGCTAGAAGCGCTGCTAGATCCAGCTTTAGCTGTTTTGTCAATTTTTGAAGACCATAATAACAGTTGGATTCATAAAGATGAGATGTTCTGATTGCTAGTGGCCACCCAGAATGGAAATGGCAAAACAATGGAAAACACCTCCAGGGGTTACGTGACCCAACAGTGGTACGTGAGGGTAAATTGCACTAGTAGAAAAATAGAAGCATGAAATGAGACTACGTGAGAGATTATAAAAGCAAGATTTATCTGTAAATAGAACAAAACACAACAAGAGGGGGGAAAAGGAAATAAAACAGATAAATGAAATAAGGAGACATTAAGCATTGGTATATTTATTGATCTATTACAACAGAATGGGCAGAGAGGAGAGTGCAGGAAGCTTACTAGAGAGGCATGTGGGGAATCAGCTTGCATGCTGTTCAGATGAACCAGATTATCTGCGGAGAGGAGAAGGAAGGATTTATCTAGACTGCTTGAATGACTTAGGCTCGTATAACTCCCACAGTGACAGGAGTGTAAATACTTTCTTGGGAATTGCACAGGGAGATTTCTAGTACCTCTTTGTTCTGTGCCATTGCACAAGGTGTGCAAGGGTAGCCAAACAGCTCCCAGGAGCAGCTCTGCTCTCCCTCAGTCACTGATTGGTGCTGAGATCCATCCAGGTATTGTCCAGCTGCCCTTACATACCTGAGAAGAAAGTAAAGCCAATCCATGACTGGGGATAGAGCTGTGCTTGGGAGCCACCAGCCTTCTTCTGTTCTCCAGGGAAAGAAGGAACAGCCTTCATCCCCTGACCCTTCATCCCCTTCTAGGATTCAACTGAACCTTCTTGTTTAAATGTTCAAACATACGCAGTCCAGCTCCCCTCTATTTTTCATCCCTTATTTCTTTTCACTAACCAGCTTGGGATCTACATTGTAGGAACTCTAGACAACTTACTCAGCTGAGTTTCTTCATCCTTGGCTCAGCTTTTCACTCACTTGCTCCATACTCTTGGAATGGCCTCTTTGAACATTTATGAACTGCTCCTTCCCTCATTGTCTTTCTAGCTCAATTAAAAACATCCTTGTTTTCTAAAGATTTTGGAATTTTAGTTTAATGTTGTTTTATAACAGCCATTCTCAAACTTTGGTCTTCTTTGGCCAATGATGATGGATTCTGGGAGCTGAAGCCCCAAACAGCCAAAAGGCCAAAGGTTGAACAAAGGACTTTTTAAAAACGATCATGTATATTTTGATTGCATATTTTAGTTGGTTTGCTTTATATTGTATTGTATATTTTTTTATATATTTTATCGTGATAAATTGTTATACAATTGTATTGTATAGCTTTGTATTTTTATTATTCTTTCCCTCCTCTCTCTCTTTCTCAGTCTCTGCATCTGTGTGTCTGTGTATAGACATATATTTTAGATTGTAAACCGTTGGCAGGACCCAACTGTTTTGGGCTGTTTTACTTCTAATGTGCCACGTATATCAATAGCTTTATATAAACAAATACTAACAAAAATGATAATGATAACTGCATATCTTTTACATTTGCCAATAAGCACATGTTTCAAAAATGCCATCAGACCCCACCGTTCCTTTCTCAGATGTGAATTCAACCACTAGCACCTCTCCTTTGAACCTACTATTGAAGGAACTGCAATGAAATCCCTGAAACGGCATTGTCATCTGTTGTGAGATCAGGATCAAAAGAAATACTGATGCAATGAATAGTTACAAGGTGGGCAAACTCACTTGACCTTTTTTCAAAAAAGGTTGAAATTGAGCCTTAAATGGCAGAGCCATTTCTTCTTTCTCCAGCACAGACTCACCCAGCAGACTGGAACTTGCAAAGGGCTTTTGTGGAATACCATTCTGCTCCAACCTGTGCGGAAAGCAGTCAGCCAAAGGAATTAACCTTTTGAAAGAGCTCACAAGCAGGTGCCTTGTATTCCCCGCAGGGCTTTGTGTAAATTATTGACAACACGACTAAAAGAACTAAGGATTTGCCTCAGAGATAGACCAGAGATGGGGTCTGTAGGGGGTTACATGACGCATACCTAATACCATTTGAAAATCCAGGCAAGACTGGGTGTGCAGTGTGAGCTATAAACTACCAAAGCAGGATTATACATGATCAGTCTTAAAGGTGATCCAATTTCTCTAGGGGCATGGTCCACACTAAATGTTTCACCTGCTTTAACAGTTATGGTTTTCCCCTTCCTCAATTGTGTTTCATGAGACACAGGAAAGCCTGTACTTATGAAAATTAACATTGCTTATATTTAGTGAACACACAATAAACACACAATGAAATCAGAATAGATCTTGGAGCTCAGGAAATATTCATTCGTTTTCACTTACCATTCAGAAATACTGATGCTAATTTCAGTAACCCTGGAGACTGCATTGATTGTGCGACCTACATTTATTTTTTTTTTCCCCATCCTGTTCAGATCCAGGTGGGTCCTGGTCCCATTTTTCTCCAATCTGCTTCTTCATTCTCCTTTCTGGATTCGTAATGTGGGTTATGCCAACCAAACAAGGAACACACAACCCATTTCTGCACTATATTGTTATGGTTCTATTATTGCATTTTCAACATCCTGTGGAATCCTGAGATTTGTGGTTAAGGGAGGGGTCTTTAGAAATCTTAGCCAGAGAGCTCTTTGGCCTCAAGAAACTACAAACCCCAGAATTCCACATGATGTTGAAAATGGAAAAAATAGCACTATAACAGTGTAAGGAGGAAAAGCCCATTGACACAGTCCATCCTCAAAGCCTTGACCATCTGGCCAGTGATTATGCTCAGAGTTGTGATAATGGGCTCTCCCATTATCTGAGCAACATACCTGAGGAGTACAGTCTCCTCTCCAGGTAAATGAAGGGTTAAAGATAAGTTGGATTTAACTTACCTTTATCGGGGTCAGCATCACAAAGGAGCAACAAAGATCATGACAGACAATTGCCCAATGAGGAAGACCAATTTGGGGAGAAGTGTGGAAGCTTTGAGATACTTCCAAATGAGAGGTATAAAATCTCAGGGTTCCATGAGCGCAGAGAAAGACAAGCTGATGGTGAGGTGCAGGGATACTGCCTGCCTCACTTGGGAAACTTGGTTGCAAGCTGGACAAATAGTCCAGACTCCTAGCTTCCCATGAACAGCCAAGACCCAGAACTCGATCTGTACTGTGAGTAGAACAGGAATGTTTAGCTAGTCATTTTAGGACTTATGCATTTCTCCCCTAACCTTGGCTGAATATGGTTTAGTCTGTGTAAAGTCGAAGGCTTTCATGGCTAGAATCCATAGATTTAGTCTGTGTTTTTAACTTTGTAACTGTTCCTAAGTAAGACCTGAAGGAAAGTGCCTTGGTGTATAAAATGCTAATGTAGATTTCTTCCTTAGAAGAAAAGCTTTCCTTTTAAAGTCCTATTTTCCATGCTCTCATCACATGCCTTGCTTGGTGTGTGTGTGCACATGCATATAGGATTCCTGTCTCCCATGGGAAGGGAAGGGGGAAATTTAAGTCTCTAAAAAGTCTGAGGTGGAGAAAGTTAAGTTCCCCAGTAACTTCTTGCTGAGGTACTCAGTCACAGGGGTTAAATCAGTGGGTGGTGGCAGCTAGATGATCTTCAGTCTTAGTCAAGAGCAGGAGGTGGGATCCTTACAAGAGATCAGAAAAGTTACTTTTGGAGTAGAGTTCCCATGACACCATACTCCACATTGACGGTAAGTACTGAAGAGATAACTTCCAAGTTTTGGTCCAGATTGTCAATAAATAATTGTACCAATTTGAAAACAGCTTATATCTGTATTGTCATCCCAGATTGGTCCTTATGCTCAGCTTGTACTATTCTTAGATACAAGTGAGTTAAGCCCTGTATGTGGAAGAAGTTAAGCTCTGATAGGGTTGAACAGTCACAGTAGAGTAAGAATGAGAAGGAGTGAGTAACAAGGTCTCAGATGTTCAGGAAGTTGCTTGGCCATCATGAGGAACAAAGCTGAGAAAGCCAAAAAAGCAAGTCGCACATGTTACAGTCAGCTCCAAAAGACAAGAATTCAAGAATGCCAGCAATTGGAATTCAAACCCCAGAAGACTCTGCTGGCTTGGCCAATAGTCAGAAATTTAGAGATTTGAAGTCCAAAGCACATGAAGGACAAAAGACTGAGAACCATTGTCAGTGAAGTGGTGGAACCTCTTTGGATTTTACTCTAAGTTTTAAAGGAGATGTCCAAAAGGCTGAAGCTATTTTAGGGAAATTGGTGAGCACCCAGGAGGACTTCTTTAAGTTTCAGATTAAAACCCAGAGCAGATCACTGTTCAATGAACAGAGCTTCATCTGCAAGACTCACAGCAGAAATGTTACAACAGTAGCAGACACAATATGTAATCTTGGAATCTGGAATCTGGAACATTAAATTCAAGACCTACCCATCCCAACTCCCCTTTAAATATTCTAAACTTTATCCTGATATTACAAATACCTTGTAAAATATATTAAACATGATCTAGATTATGGCTGCATGAGCCACACTTTATTTGCACTTCCTTCTTTTATTTTTACAGCACAGAAGCTTCAAATGTTCAGCTCTTTGGTTGTAGTTATAGCCTAACACAATTAAGGGGGCTTTCTATCCGCTCCACTTTTAAAGCAATCTATACGTAATCCATGTTTCTTAGATTAATATGTAGATCAGAACGCGCTTACTCACTGCACACTTCTCAGAAATTTGCTGTGCCAGTCTCTGTTGCAAGATTGTGCCTATTAGGAAAAGCTGCATACAAACTTGTACATATTAGAAGAAAGTGTATGCATAGGACATCTATTAGAGAGAACTGTGCACAAAAACAAATGCAACTTTTCATGTTTCTTGGTCTTTTAAATTGCAGATTGGTGTTGAAACTGGAGGAAACAGAATTGTGACTGAATATATGTCAAACTCACGAATTGGAAAGAGACTTGATTTGTCCTAGCTACCTAGACTGGATTCTGGGATTTAACGGGGAAAATGTCTTGTCAAGCATAATACATATTTCCAACCAATGCCAATGAAAGATTGAGCCCAGGGATGCTGATTCTAAGTACTTAACAGTCCCGGATAAGGGAATTAATGTGATTTATTTTATAAGCTACATAAAATGGCAATTGCCCATCATTTAAAGAAATGGGTCCCCCTTTCTCTTTTTAAAAGCCCTGCAGTTTAAATAATGATAGCACAGGGTGCCAGGAAGTTCTACACTGGTAGAAATGAATTAGTCTCCGTCTCATAGGAGTTTGCTGAACTAAACCAGTTGAAGAGTAGCAGAGAGCCACTTATATAATGTATAGGTCTAGACTTCGAAGGCTGCCTGTAGGATAGATATATCAATGAAGTGGGTTGCCCAATTGGTGGGTGGTGCCTTTGCCTGATTTAACTAATCTATCCAATGAAAGGCTATCCTACTAAATATTGAAAATAACTATTAGAAATAAGACCTTATCCTGGTGATATCTAGTCTTGAATTGTCCCCAAAACAAACAATAACCTGCCATAATGTTTTAAATGATGTGACATATTTTCCCCCCATTGTGAATATGATGTTGTTACTTAGTGTACATGTTGGGTCTTAGGTTGT
Organism: Ctenosaura bakeri; assembly: GCA_948474755.1. NCBI lineage: Eukaryota > Metazoa > Chordata > Lepidosauria > Squamata > Iguanidae > Ctenosaura > Ctenosaura bakeri. The sequence goes on along the minus strand of CAOLHI010002428.1, from coordinate 51,072 downwards.
TGTTCTTACCTAACCTTATTTTAGTTGCCCCAACAGTTTCCAAGCCAGAAATTGACATCTTCCTTTATTTCTTTTTGCCTCTGATCATGGGATAATGTCTGTAGAAATATTTCCAGATTAATTAGAAACCTTTTGCAACCAGAGTTGGAAGAGAATTTGGTGGTCATCTCACCCAGTCCACTGCTCAATGTAGGATCTACAGTTCTGGATGGAGACACAGCAAACCTAGCATATATTTATCCTCCCTTTCTTGAAATATTTCTAGTGAAAGAGAGTCCATCATCTCCCAAGGCAAAGTAATGCCTTATTGAATAGTTCCTACTGTTAGGAAGTTTCTCATTACTTTTAGATAACATATACTTTCCCACAGTTTTGACATGTTGATTCCAGTCCTGCCCTCTGGCTCAAAAGTGAACAAGTCTATTCCACCATTTCTGTGACATCCCTTCAGATATCTGAAGACAGATATTAATCTTAGTCAGCTCTTCTCCAGGCTAAACATATCCAGCTCTTTCAGTTATTACTCACACGACTTGGTTCCAAAACTCTTCATCAGGAGGTGGTTCTGAAGGTCACTGTCCTATTATGACAGTGAACTTTCAGATAGTCGTTCATGTAATAATCTCTCAGATTAGAGATGTAAATCCTCAACCAGCTCATCCTAACATTCAAAGATGAAAAATTACTCTAGTTTTTCTCCCTGCTGTAAAAGAAAACAAAGCTTTCCACAGGGTGTCCTTTCTGTATTTGAACATTATAGCATGTTGTGGAGGAATTACGCTGAGGACAAAGAAATGTGGTTTGCAGGGGGCAGAAAAATTAGATTTCTATGGATAAAAACGTTTCCTGTGCAGGAAGCATTATCTTCTCCATTTAAAACCATGTGTGTGTGTGTGTGTGTGCATGCAGAAAATGTTATTTTTGCACAAAAATGGGAAAATGCCAATTTTCTCCTGGTATTCAAGTGTTGCAGAGAAAACTGCAGAAGTCCCACTTCTCAGTTATTCTTCCTGATGGGTTTTCCCAGCTTTCAGGAAACTCATTTTTCATCCTGGGAACCAGAATTGGTGAGTGGATATTTTTTCCATGCTTGTTTCAAATAGTCCAATCTGTTACTTGTTCCACAGTAAGGATAGGTCTTAATTAGAGATGAATGAACTGTTCAGTTTTGTTTATTCCCTCATTCAAATTCTGTAAACTCTTAATTCTGATCAATGTCAAACTGAGACCAGACTCCAATCTCCAGGAATAAACAATCACATCAAGTTTCTTTCTCCCACTTTTGAATTTTGTGAAATTTTGTGAATTCTAATTTAAAATTGAATTGAAACATTTTTTTCCTGACTTTATTAATATTACAGTCTCACTAGATCTCCAGGGAGATTGATAATATTGCTATTATATTTCTAATGTATGTTCAAATTTGAGGTCAAGTTGAAGGCTCCTGGATAGATGAAATATCCAATGGAAGCAAAAGGTGGAGACTCTCTGGCTCTGAGTCCAAATCCTGCCAAATGCTAAAGTGCCTTCTGAGGTTATGCAGATGGCCACACTCACTTCTCCAACTGACTTCACATGGTTTCTCATCCCTTTATATAAAGTGCCTGAGATTCTAGAAGCGTACATTAACAGCCAGTAGATTCATCTAGCAATGGAGGTCTGTTCTGTTGGTGATTGGGACACAAGTAGAATGATGTTTCCAGCTCCCTTCCACAAGTGAGATGAGTCATAACAGTGATCCTATTTCTGATTCTTGCATCAGGGATCACTGGCAGGAGAAGTCTACATCATTTTGCTGCACCCAGCTAACCAGCCAAAAAGACCTCTGTTACCTAGTTCTGCTATTGGTGGTAAAGTAGGTTTGCATTTGTAATTGTGACAATAGTGCCATGATTGTAAGCTTGAAAACTGAACAGTTGGGACCCAGTAATGAAACTTTTAAGAAGCACATGGAGTGATCTAGTGGTAGCTAGCTTTTTAGATTGAAGGTACATTCTAATCAATCTGGCTTTTTTAGTAAGATATCAGATGCAATTATTCAAATTATTATAAATCTAAACAACTTATAAAAATTTAATTCCAAATGAATTAGAATCAGACATGTTTAAGCCATAGAGAAAGCTCTACTTTACTTTTAAAGGTGATTTATCAACTAAAAACTGTCAGGGGGAAGTCAACATGTGCATTAAGTGATGAAAGCAAATGTGCTGAATATTGTTTTTGAATGTTGACTTTGCTTTTTATATATATAAAATGGAAAATAAGAAAACTGGACAGTTCCAAATCCGCAAGTCTAATGTATGCATCTATAACAGTTCAACAGGATGCCAGTCAAGGTTTTTCCTTATTCTAAAAGATTGTAGTGCCTCTATTGAGGCCTTATTACTGGAAATAAAAAGCTGTAAGCTATAATATACTAGTGTTTGGGGTTTGATCCTTTTGATTTTGGTTCTGTTGGCTTCTAGAATGTATTCCTCAAAAATCTGGAATGTGCTCCTAAGAATGGAATTTTCCTCTGGCTACTTTTACTGCAAGTCTAGGTAAGTTTGATAGGGTATATCATCTCAAGCCCATGAGAAGAAGTCCACAAGGAAACAACAGTAAGTAGTGAGAAGAAGGTAGGATCTACAGTCTACATTCCATTCTCAGTCTGCTGGCATCAGAAAATCTAGCAGTTTGTTTCCATAATATTTGGAGTTCAAGAGCTAACTTTATCATTAATAGCCCAAGCTTCCTTTCCCAGGCCCTACTCCATTCTTGAATTTATAAGAGTCTTAAGGCATGTTAGAATAATAGCATCATATAATCTTATCGTTGGATTGGACCATAAGGTCCAACAACCTGCCATGTAGGAGTATACAACTAAAGTACTTTTCAAAGATATTTGTCCGTCCGAAGTCCTCTAAAAGTGGAGCATTCACTTTTCCATTCACTTCCTAATTTCTTCCTAAATTTTTCATGAGTTGAATTTATCCTGTAATTTGAATCCATTAGTTCATGGTATAGCGTTTTGCAACAGCAGTAAACAACCTTGCTCCATCTTCTATATGGCACCCCTTTAGATACTTAAAGATAGCTATTATGTCACTTCCTGGCCTTCTCTTCTTCAAGCAAAACACATCCAGCTCCCTGAGTCATTCTTCATGAGGCTTGGTTTCCAGACCTTTGATCATTTTGGTCACCCTTCTCTGGACATCTTCCAGCTTGTCAATATCCTTCTTGAAGTATGGTATCGCAAACTGGACACAGTGTTTCTGGTGGGGCAATGAAGGTTGATATTATATAGAAAATGTAAGGTTGCTTTGCTAAGCTGATTTATATTATTAGTATTGTTAGTTGCTGAAGTGGTTCATAAGTGCTTCGCTGTAATTGTCCATATGGAAACTGTAAAGATGGGTTCATGGGAAGGACATATAGAAAGGAAAGAAGCCAAGGAAGTGAACATGGCCTTGACTAACTAAGCGATAAATAATGTTTTAAGGAAGACTTTTACTAAATGGAGCCAAATAGATGTGACTGGGAAAGGAAGCCAAAGTGTCAGTATGACCTGGAAACATATTACAAGCATGAACCAAGAAGGAAAGGTGAGCCAAAAATGTAATATAGTAACCTGCTAGTGTTTTAACCAATCAGATTGGTTTTTAAAGACTCAATCCAGTGATGGATCCTAAACTTGTAACCAATCAAATAATGGTGGTAATAGTGTATTTAAAGTATTGTAAACCCTTTGTCTGGGTTCTGGATTTGGTTAAGGGCCTAGGACCTTTCCTGCACAGTAAATCAATAAAAGCTTCTGTTGGAAGACACTCGACTGGTGTTCAGTCTTTTGGGCACACCAGGCACAAACCTGGGAGAGCTTTTACCTGCTTAGGTATGGCACAGGTGAGGTCTGACCAAAGTGGAATAGAGTGGTACTAGTATTTCTCTTGATCTGGACACTGTACTTGTGTTGATACAGCCCAGAATTATGTTGGATTTTTTGGCCATTACATTGCAAAGTTGACCCCTGTTTAGCTTGTGATCCCTCTAGTCTGGAGCCTCACACTCCATGGAGGAGACTGCAGACCCCTCAGTTAACAGTTGTTGGAAGGGTAATGTAGGATAAAAAGTGAGAAGAACAGACAACTCTCAACATCCTAATACAAACTGATTGTTTCCATATGAGAGTGCAGAAAGTGCTACTTAGTACTATGCTATGTGTCATAAGGGAAACAGCCCAGGTCTGATTATACGTTATTATTTTCTTTTCCATAAGCCTCTTCAGAATTTTTTTCTGGGCCAAAGGATGGGGTTGAAATCAAATCTTTTCCTATCAACTTAAATATACATACTTGGTAATAGAAATGGGAAGATAAGAACGATATAGTGACAGGTTCCATTCTCCCTTCCCTCTATTTTTTTCAAGATGATGGATTGTTTTACTTCCATACTACTCTTTTGGGTTGATGCTTTAGCCTTATGATGTTTGGAAATAGACTTTGTAATAACGATTGCAATCAGCCCTTTGTTAATCGACAAATTACAGGCTTGCCTTGTATTACAATGCATTTAAGTGCCAGCTGCTTATCAAAGCATATTTATGTTGTTACACGTCTGCCAAGCTGGTTCCCTCTCTATTACTGAGCTGTTAAGGCTCAGCAAATGTGGCCTTAATGATCAACTGGCATTTATTTAGGACACCATAAGCTGCCTGTTATAGCAGATTGAAATTAGACCTTCAGGTGAGTGGATTTAAGACAACACATAGTAAATTGTATAAACACCAGTCTACTCTGCTTTGGCTATTTGCAAGGGAGTTGCAGAAAAGCTAATCAGACATTGTGGGTTTGATGGCTGGTGCACTTTTCACATGAGAAGAACACTTTATTTGAGATCCTAAATCATGCTTGCATTCTATATATCAGCATTGATATAGTTATTTGTGGCTGTGCTATCCAACCCCTTGATAGATCACCAACATTGGTGCATCTGCCAGTGCCCCTGCTTATTGTCTCATTGCGCAATGTGGAATGCACAATGGCTGTTCCTGCAATCCCAGGGAAAGAAGTGGTCCACAAAGGCATGGACAAATAGTTGTGCACCGACCAAGAATCCATACCTACATAACCGGAGGCCTGTTGGTCAGTCCACCATATCTGCGGGATCACAATCGGTGAAGTCTACATGCTGTGGAGTCAAATGTATACAATGCTGAATATTTTAATCAGCGATGGAAGCCAATTGCTTCTGCGTTCAAGGTGATGGGGTCCCTTCACAGGGCAGCAATGGGTGACTGGTGCCATTTTTAAAAGGGACTTACTATATAAGCCTCATCTCATGAGGCTTTGGGATCTCTCTGCAAGTGTCAGATTGCAAATTGAAGGTGAGGCTTTTACAGTAAGCCCTATTAAAAATGGTGTAGAACAGCCACCCTCTGTAATTTTTAATAGAGGCTTAGAAGCCTTCTGTTCACAGTTTCTCTGCAACTCTCAAAAAGCTGACCTGAGCCTGTGCATATTTTTGCCCCTAGAACCAATCCCCCAAGTATACAGTGGGCCTGCTGTAGACTTAGTGTGGAATAGCATGTCAACACACAAACAAACCTAACTGATTTATCTAATCTAGTCAGGAGTTAGGGGAGGATGTGAAATGGTTATACTTGTGGAACTCTGCTCATACCATCATGAATTGAACGTGCCCATGGCCAGAAAAGCACAGCCACACGGGTAAGGGATGTTACATATGTGTCCGATACCAACAAGATTTCATTTTTAATATGTGGAGGCAATGCATTGCTATATTATAGCAGGTAGGATGACAATTTTCTCCGGCTGCTTTGAGCTCTGATATGTTCACTTTGCTACCACAGAATGTTTGGAAAAACCCCAGGAATTCTTTCTTCTTCCGTCAAGGCATATGTGCCAGTATACCAGCATGGGAGTGATAAAGGGGAGCTTAGGTCAATGTGTTCTATTTGGAATGAGCAACAGCCACTGGCATAGTTATAGTGTGTGCTTATGTGTGGTGCTGTACACACACACACACACACACACATCCCCATATATGTGTCTCTATCTGCAAAGAAAACAATTAAATTGTACCAGAAAGAAAGAGAAACAGCACCTTTGGAAACAGAAGATCTGCGAAAATACATCTTGGGTTTCTCATTATATATTTTTTTATACTTCTAATTCCTCTCTTCCTCCTTCTCATCTTTTCCCCTTTTAACCTTGGTCAGTTGTCCCTCCTAAATACTTTTAACCCTTCCATTCAGCCTAGGAGATGTTTAAAAGCATTGCATGTTTTATTTTCTAAACGCTTCCATCAGGGAAAGAGGAAAAGTGGGAAGGAAGAAGAAAGAAGGACTCTAGAAAGGAAAGGAGGGAAAATGATTGCACCGGTACCAAGAAAAAGCAGTATCAAATAATTTATACCACCCTCTCCTCTCCCTCCCCAAGAGATCAGGTTTCCATAGCTAGAGCTGAAAAGCTGAAAAGCTGCCTATGATAATCTAGAGCTTGTGCACAATAGGAAATGAAAGGGTGGAAGACTGGGATAAGGAGGTGTGTTAGATGTGCAAAGCCACTTTGTCTCTCTTAAGGATTGTCCCTCTGTCATAGCCAAAGCTGTGTTAAATGTAGGACAAATAGTTTTTTTTTTAAAAGTAGTTTCTACTTCAAATCCAAAATGAAGCAAGATATGGGGCCTTTCCGGACTATACTGTTATAGTGCTATTATTCCACTTTCAACATCCTGTGGGATTCTGGGGTTTGTAGTTTACTGATGCCAAAGAGCTCTCTGGCTAAAAGCCCCTCCCTAAACTGCAAACCCCAGGATTCCATAGGATATTGAAAATGGAATAATAGCACTATAACAGTGTAGTCCGGAAAGGTCCACAATGTTAGAAGATGAGACTTTCAGGTTGGAAGGCACTCAACTGGTGATGAGAGCACAGTGGAAGATAATTATGAGTTGTGTTGTGTCAAATGACACAAATGACTGAAGTTGAACCATACATATCATAGAATATGGAATGCAAGAAGCACAAATCAGAGAAAACTAGAAGGAACTAGTTTTGGTCCTCAGGTGTAAAGATATACAGTCAGCCCTCCACAGTTGCAAGTTTGACTTTCACAGATTTGATTATTTTTGAGTTTCTCCAACCCCTGTCCCCCCCACTTCAGGTGCTTCTTTTCTGGGGGAACCTGCCCCTGCAACTCTGATCAGGTCATGCAGCCCTTTAAAAATTCCCCTCTGGTCGTCCTCCTCCTCCTCCTCCTCCTCCAACCACTGCCTGGCCAGCTAAGGACAGCTTGTAACCCAGTTTCTCAGCTTGTAGCCCTCTTCTGATGCCCCCACACACATCCAAGGAAGGAGATGGAAGTAGGAAGTATAAGGCCACCTTGTCAACTCACCCCTTCCTTTTCCTTTTCCTGACCTGGTTTGGAACCTTGGTGCCCACTCTCCCTACCATGTCTCAGCCCACTTCCCACAGACACACATTTCTGATATTTGCAATTTTCTCACTTTTGTAAGGGTCCTGATCTCCTAACCCTAGCAAACATGGAGGCTCAACTGTACTATTAAATACCAAAGTCAGGATCATCCATGCCTTAACATTCTCAATTTTCTATGTTCAGTTGTGATAGCTGGAGAATAAGGAAAGCTGCCAGGAAGAGAATCAACTCATATGTACTGTGATATTGAAGAAGAGTTCCACACATATCGCAGACCACAAAAAAGACAGGTTAATGAGTCTGAGAGAAAGTCAACCCTAGACTCTAACTAGAATTCAAGATGACCAAACTGAGGATATCATACTTTGGATATACCATGAGACTATGTGACTCATTGGAAAAGATGGCAACGCTTGGCAACTTGGAGAACCATTGGAAAACAGGGAGGTCACACTCCACATGGCTTGATTCAATAATGGAAGTCACGGTCCTGACTTTGCAAGGACAGAGGAGGGTTGTTCATGGCCTGGGCTTTTAGAGGTCTCTCTTTCAGAGAATTGTCATAAGTCCAAGCTTTGTTGACAGCAAATAATAAAATGACCTCTTCTTCAGATTCCTTCTGATTCCTCAAAGAAGGATGCTTACTCCCATGTTGAAGAGCCATCTTCCTCAACTGGCCACCTCCACATGTGTTGAACCAGAAGACACATGCTCTAGGGGGATGCTGGGAGTTCTGATCCCTCACATTGGTGCTGGGCTGCCCTGCTGAGGATGGCTGCTATTAAAATCCCTGTATATTTTCTTCTTCAGATCAAACTTCTGTGAAAAAGGTACAGGAGGACAACAAGCCTTCTTCTCTGGTGGCAGTTGGAAGGTCTGTGGGAACAACTGCAGAGAAGCAGTGCAAACAGTGCTGTTAACGTTTGACTAGTGGGCATACCTGGGAGGCTGCAGCAGAGGTCAGGGAAATTAAAATTATATTACCTGTTTCCTCCCCAGCTCTTGTAGAGCTGTGTGATTTTATCTCCCTTACAGGACATGGTTTTAGTAGGAAAACACTTTTCATACTTTTTTGGTGCACGACCAGGTGAAGTTACTGTGCGACAATAACTCAGTTTGTTGTTGTAAGACACCTTCAAGCTTACTCCAAATTCTATGGTTTTCTTGACAAAATTATTCAGAGGAGGGTGGCTATGGTGGTAAAACAAATAAAACACACAATCGTAATAAGTTAAACAACAATTGCTCGACTTCTAGATGACTCTGGCTTATGATGACCCTATTGTATGGAAGCCAATGCTGCCACCTTAAGCCCCTTCACCAGACACCAAGATTGTGCATTTCCAAAATCCCCCACTTCTAAAATCAACAAAATTGCCAACCTAAATTTTAAACCAGGAATGGGGGAGGGGGGAATTGGGGTAGATTCCAATGAAATTCAGTTCAGCCCTGGATGACGTATGGTCTCTTTATGAGCCTTGCTTCTTTGTGAAATGTTGAGTCTGCCAGAGGTCTATGACCTGAAGTAGCTCACAGAAATTGCAGTCTGAACAACATGGTCCTCCATGAGCTATAATATTGGGAGTACTCAAATTCCCAGTAAATCAAGATGTGTTCTGATGACTATCTGTCCTGAGTTCCCTATAACCAGGTGCAAAGAATCCTCTTCAATTTATCTTTTAAGAGCCCTAGTCTATATTTCTGTTTTGTAACCGTGCAGGAGTCATAAACAGTCTTGTCGCTGGTAAGGGATGAGAACATGGAATATCAGAAGCTATCTCTTCTCCGCAGATAGTTTGCATCATTCCATCATGCCTTTCTTCTTTCTTCCACCTGTCCACAGAAGATTTCTTCTCCGAATTTTTTTTTCAGATGTGCATTGTGGCATGTATCCAGTTCAATTAATGTGTTCATGACAAAACTCTGTCAGTATCTCTGTAACACATTGTTGTTCCTCTTGGAGGGACAGATAGACCTCTTTGGAATGCATATCAATGGGACTTTTCACCTGCCAGTACATTGAAGACAGACAGAATAGTAGATCCCTAGACTGGTTGTGTGCACATTTAACTCTCCACAAGCCTGAAAAAAAAATGTGAAAAATGTATGTTGAATCACTGGAAAAATCAGTGTCATTTTCTCACCTCCCCATTTAACAATGTTCATTTTCAAACTATATTTTTCACAGGAAGGGAGAAATATCCACCTGCAGCAAATTGGCCCAGTAGCTGGTAAGATCCCATATCTCCCTTCACCAACTGCCATTACTGTGGCCTCTGCTGGAAAGAAGAGCAGCCAGCATACATTCGACTTTGTTCTCTTCAAATTCTATACCCTGCGTGTCTCCTAAAGTCCACAAGCAGTGGAAATGGGATCTTCAGGACAAGAATGGAGACTGGCTGATGTTTTGATGCATACAGATAGACTCTTTTTGTAGAAGGAAGTTCTGTGGATCAGAACCTTGTTCTGCAAAAATAGGTTATCAGGAAGCATTTTTCACCAGAACAGACATCTTGTGCAGTGTTCTCTCCCCCAAACACTTGCAGATCTATAATGTAAAACATATACTGCATAATATATATTTAAGAGCTAGTGTGGTGTAGTCATTTGAGCATTGGACTATAATCCTAGAGACAAGGGTTTGATTCCCATATTCCACCATGGAAACCCCACTGGGTGACTTTGGGTGCCACACACACTCTCAGCTCCAGAAAAATCTATGCTAGGTTGCCTTAGGGTTGCCATAACTCAGAAACTACTTGAAGGGACATGACAACTCCAACAATATATATATTTGCAGGACTATGCATTTGTAATTGGACTCGTGCCCTTGGACCCAACTTGGTGGCCCCAGAAGCCCTCTAGTAGTCTCTCAAGGACCCTTAACCTCCATGATCAGTCACTTTGTTGTGTGTCTCTGCATAATGCAGACATAGGATCATACCCTGAAAGCAGGAGAAATCAGATCTTCTCCAACTGCAGGAGATGAGGACATGTCACCAGCATCAGCCCTCTATATGTACTACTGATACTAGTTATTCCAAGGAAATCCCCATACCTACTGTAGCCAGAAAAGCTCAAACTTGCTAAGCTCCTGGTTTGTTTGAGGATCACAGTTATAGAATAATCACTGCATGGTCACATAAAGTAACATCTAGATCATGAAGAAACATCTTCTTGGTACCAGCCCACTATCTTCTTGTACAGTGGGGCAAAGCAGCTTAGAATGTACCCTGGAATGGGAGGAGAGAAATTGATATTCAGGGAAAGGTGAGGCAGCTAACATCAGAAGAAGGGCAGAGATTGTACTAGATACCCTGACCACAAGTTTGGTCACAAAGAATAGTCGGTTACAGGAGATCAGGGCTAATAGTGGCTTCCACATCAATAGGATACAGAAACTCTTCTAGTCCAAACCTAAAGAAACTACATAAGAAAGTCGGTGTGGTGTAGCAGTTTCATGTTGAATTAAGACTCAAGGAGATCAAGAGTTTGAATCTCCACCCAGCCATGAAAACCTTCTGGTTGACATTGGGCAAGTTATGCTCTCTCAGCTTCCCAGCTAGACAATGACAACCTCCCTTTGAATAAATATTATCAAGAAAAAATAATGGTTCATCCTAGGGTTTCCGTTAAGTTGGTAAGAACTTGAAGCATGCAACAATGAAGAAGAACTATCCAAAGTGCTAAATTTATTTTGGGAATTATGTCCAGCACCTTAGATAGTTCCTTTAAAGCTGGTTCTGAAACCCAGAACAGATTCTCTACTTCTATATCATGGAAGTCATCCATTGGAACTCCCTGAGACTGTTACTGTTCTGTGCTTCTGCCTAGGTCCTCATTAAAAAATTGCACACACACACACACACACAGAAATGGCACATATTCAATATCCTCATTTAACTCTGTAGGAGTTGAGCTTTCAAGTTTCAAGACCCAGGACAGGATGTGAGGCGAAGTCTTGCATCTAATGTTCACAATTTTTCTATTACCCAAATTGACAGTTCCTTGGCAGAACGCTGTGGCTGAAAACCGTGATTTACTACAGCAGCTCCTGATCTTAACGTTCTGTATATTAGTTAAGTGGTCACTCATTTCCTTCTTGAATGGTCTTTGGACCTGACCTACATATTCATACACCACTACCTGCAATTTCAACATAAGGCAAAGTAGTTCTTGTTCAGAGAGCTTATGGATCAATTTCACTCCCTGCTGAGATGTATAGATTTCCTTTACACCAGTCTGGACTTACTTCCAAATGCTGATTCAGTTCTCCTTCTTCTACTGCTGTTGTTGTTGCTGCTGTTGCTCAGAATAAGTCTTTTTTATTTTGCTTCTTTTCTTTTTTTAAAGTTACTTATATCCTGTGTTTAGGCATGGATTGTGAACTCTTGTACATTTTGAGACCAAGTCACTGAAAAAAAAGAAAAGAAAAAGAAAACAGATACGCATTGATTGAAGACTTTAAAGTAAGTTCAAGTACCTTAATAAAAGAGGGGTGCCAGACCTATAATCTTGCAGCTCCTGAAGTGTGGCTTTTGAAGAAAGATTAAAAGGGAGGATACTAGAGCCAGAATCCTCTTGGTGCACCACTGTAGTAGTTGTATCCTGTTGCAGGGGTTGTGCAGTGCTTGGAAGAGTCGGCAGACAAAAGTTTTAGTCTTGTTCGTCATCTCAACAAAAGCAGACCTGCTGAACCAACTGTTAAATGGAAAGACAACGCTTACATGGAACCCACCGGCTCAAGGACATATGAGCAGAATTCAGACTGAAATTTGCTAGGACTGAACACTCCTTTTCTCTAGTGCCTTAATTCCTCCATAAGCCTAATCTCCACGGTTGCTTACATCCATGTAGTTACTCTAGCATCAGGATTCCAGTCTGATGATGCCACAAGTTTGTATCTCCATGTATGGTTGCATCTCCTGTATGATTCTGCCAGCTTTCTCAGGAGTAGATTGTTTTGTTTTGATTTGTTTAAGCAGGCTATTAATAATACTCCCTAAGGACTTTTTATTGGGGTTGCGTGCTTTATTATAACTTTTAAATGTCTTTTAAATGATTTCATACTGTTTCATACTGTTTTCGTGTGATGTTCTAAATTGTTTTCAATTTTTTTTGTCAAGTTTTAGCTATTTCTTTTTTAAAAATTATTTTTATTAAAAAGTCAATTCTTAAGATACTTACATAAACATTTTTTCATATATAGCATATAACATATTATAGTACGTAACATAACAGGATTTTACAATATGGAATATACAATATGTATTAAGCAAGAAGATGGAAATCATATTCCTAAGTGAAGTTGATAGTGGGATTATCCAAGGACCCACCTTGGGTCCCACTCCAGAAGAAAAGTGATGTACATATTTTTTTTATCAGGTGGTGGAAGTGCAGCCCTCAGTGTATTGAGGGGTGTTCCAGTGAGCCCTCCTAACTTTGGGAAAATTGTCCACTCGTCTACCATGTAATGAGATGGGGAAAGTGAAGACCTGAATTCAAGTCCTATAGCGATAATAATATCAGTGCGTTGGCCTTGGCACAAGTCACCACTTGGTTCCTTTGTAGTCCTATTTATGAAGAGCTCCATGAGGTATCTGGAAGGACTACAATATAAAACTGCCCCAGAGAGTAAGGGCAGATGAGACCTTGTATCCTATTCTTATGAGTGACAAATGTCCAAAAGGGTGAGATTCACTTAAGGGAAGCAGCTATGATGAAATCAGTCCAGTCCAGGACATGCATGGATGATCCACGAAGATGAAGAAAGGTGCAAAGGTAAGGTTTCAGCCAGTCCAGAGGTCGATACACAAGCCAGTAGTCCAGATAACCAAAGACAAAAAAAAAAAAAAAAGGAATGAGACAACAAGTTGTTAAATGTGTCCAGTCCAGGGGGAAAGAAATGCCAGGAAACATAGGAACACCAGAACCATGAAAAGGCTGAAGAATTGTCAACAACAAGGATTCCCCACAGCTGTAAAGAGATTTATAGGTGGATGTATCTGGATACCAGGTGGTTGGTTGGTCAGCATCTTCTGTTTAACCGACAGCTCCTACAAAGTTTTATGTTATCTCTTTGCCAAATGTCAAAGGGAGGTTGGAAAGGTCTCTTCAGTGTCTGTTATGTCTAGCTGAAGATGAAGCTTCAGCCAGAAGCCGCTCAAATTTGAAGTCATCTGGAGGAAGAAACTCCTTGAAATCCAACTCCTCTGTGTCAGATTCCTCCGATTCCAGTTTTGACCTCTTGGTCCAGTTTAGGAACAATATTTCCAAAGAGATCTAATAGGGTGCATCCATCTTTCTCCATCTCCCCCATCCTCCCTTCTCTCTGTCAGTCCCATGAGACCTGGTAATGTTCCTCAGAGTGTATCAGAGTGAATCCTTTGGCTGTGCTGTGCATATGTGAATCTATATCTTCATCTCCCTTTCCACAAGCGTACGGCCACTTTGCCAGCCATAAATAATTGAGATAATACTTATTTTAATTATATCTGGATGGAATAAATTAGAAATTCAATTACAGCGCTGCACGCTGAAGAGGCATTCAAAATGTTTGGGCTATTAGTTGAACAAATTATCAGCAAAAGACAACAGCGTTTGTGGGGACTCACCCCTTTGCCCTTGTTTTAATGAGAGAGATGGTGGAGCAGGGAGGAAGAAGAGAGAAAGAGGCAGGAAGAGGGTGAGTCAGAGTCCAGGCTGGAGACATGACTCAGCAGGACTTCTGCTCAAGAGCCTCCTGGTGTCCTCTTTTCACCAGCATTTTTGTGGTAAGAGGATTTGAGCTACCAGTACTATCCTTACACAGCCAACAGACACTTCTGCTACTAGCATTATTGTTTGACAAAAATGACAATGCTTGTTATTTGCATAGTACTTAAAACAGTAACCTCCTTAACATGTGATTCAGAAATTATATATAGTCGTTCCTCCACATTTGCAGGTATCACTTTGGATTTGATTATTTATGAGTTTTTCTAGCACTTGCCCCCCCCACCCCCAGCCACTCCAAGCGCTTCTCTTCTGGGGGAACCTTCCCTCTCAGAGGTTTTGATCAGAGCTGTGCAGCCCTTTAAAAAACCTTTTAAAACCTGCCTCTGGTCATAAAGAATCATAGAGTTGAAAGAGGCTTCAAGGGCCACCCAGTCCAACCCCCTGGATTAAATCACTCGCCACAGATGGCCATCCAGCCTCTGCTTAAAACCCCCCAAAGAAGGAGACTCCATCACACTCCATTGAGGCAGCAGATTCCACTGCCGGACAGCTCTGACCGTCAGGAAGTTCTTCCTGAAGTTTAGGTAGAATCTCTTTTCCTGCCGTTTGAATCCATCGCTCCTTGTCCTAGTTCCTGGAGCAGCAGAAAACAAGCCCGTTCCCTCTTCAATATGGTCTTTCAAATATTTAAACATGGCTATCATGTCCTCTGTTAACTTTCTCTTCTGCAGACTAAACATAACCAGCTGCAAATAACTTGTGCATGCAACACCATGGCATTGCAGATTTGCCTTCTGCCTTCTATAGAATGCACATCTGGAATGCAATGGCATTATATGCACATGTTATTTGCTGCTTTGCACTGTATTTTGCAATCATGCATTTCACAGTTGTTCATGCATTGTTGCAATTCACAATTGCAATTGTCACCTTACTACATGTGTGTAAGCTTACACTCTATCTCTGTCCTACAGTCAGCAAGTGACCTAAGAGATGGGGAATTCTAAGGCAAAGATCTGTATTGTAGTCAGTCCAGTCTAGCTCATTCACAGGTAATCCAGCAAGATGAAGGGAGGAACAGGAAGAATGTATTAGGCAGTCCAGCAGTTTTTACACCAATAGTCCAGTAGTCCAGAAAAATAAAGCCAAATAGATATAAGGTTTGTTGTGTTGTGTGCCTTCAAGTTGTTTCTGCCTTATGGCAACCATAAGGCAAATCTATCATGGGGTTTTCTGGGGCTGAGAGTGTGTGACATGGCCAACGTCACCCAGAGCATTTCCATGGCCAAGCAGGAACTGAGCTGTGGTCTCTAGGGTCATAATCAATGTTCAAAGCACCGCACCACTTTGGCTTTTAGTAGGCACAAGGTACAGAGTCCTAGCCAGTCCAAAAGTCAAGATCAAACAAACACCAAAGACTAAGATCAAACAAATGCCAATGTATAGAAGATAGATCAAGATTGTTTTCTGCTACTCCAAACAGTAGAGCATGGAACAATGGCTTCAAACTATAGGAAAAGAGATTGCATCAAAACATTAGGAAGAACTTCCTGATGGTAAGAGCTGTTTGATAGTGGAATATGTGCCTCGGAGTGTGCTGGAGTCTCCTTTTTTGGAGGCTTTTAAACAGAGCCTGAATGGCCATCTGTTGGGAATGCTCTGATTGTGTCTTCCTGAATGTCAGAGTTTTGGGCAGGATGGGACTTGGGGCCTCTTCCAACTCTAGGATTCTATGGTTCTATGACCCACTATAAATAATACATGACTTATCCATTGTCTTACTTGCTTGCTGAACTGCAGCTCTCTCCGTTTTCCAGGGAGGCAAAGTGGATGAAGTTGATTTGAATATTTATTTTTCATCCTCCATAAATATTTAAATTCCCTTTTTTCTGGATGTCAGAGTTCATAGAAAGGTGGAGAAGGAGGGAAGCTGACCCATTTGCTCACCATAGTGATTGACTGAGCAACACCCACACTACTTGTATAAAATAATCTTTCTCATTAAACATGGCTAGAGAGGTAATGAAAGGTTACATTTTCTGAGAAACAAACATAGCTAGAAATTAGACCCAGGATACAGAAAGCAAACAAACCAAGACAGCTCAGGAACCAGGCTGTGAGCTGGTCTTGGATAGGCGTTGAAAGATTCTCAACATGAAAGGACAAACCAAATCACAATTGTGTTCACCTAGTCATTTCAGTGTTATGTTTCTGGGATTAGTTCATCATTGATTCCCTGCTCATAGACTGAGGATTCCTGATAAAGAGATCTGTGAATCCGTTTCAAGAGATTTTTAACTAAAGCCTATGGCTGAACTCCCATGTCATGGTTGCATTCATGTAAGGGTGATTGCACTGCACCACCTGTCTGCTGGATACTGACATTGTGCAACCAATTGTATATTGCTATGCAGAACATGCATTAAAAATGGTCTTAATTTTATTGTTACTCCTAACTAGAAAATGGGATTTATCTTCACATTGACTTACCATTCAACAGTTGATTGAACGAATCTACTGTAGCTGAGACTGACCACCAGGATTATAGCCCATGTATGATTTTAAAGCTAAAAAGAGGAAGACCACATTCCAGATGGATAGACTTAGTTATAGAAGCCACAGCCCTGAGTCTGCAACAGTTGGGCCAGGCTACTGATGATTGGGCGACTTGGACGTTGCTCATTCTAGGGTCACCAAAAGACTTGACAGCTGTTAACAACAGAGGCACCTAACTGCTAATAGTCTTCTGCAGTTGTCAAAGACTTTCCTTGGTAAATGGTAAAATTATTGCTGACCAATCCATAAAAAAGACCACACATCAAGGCTTCCATTAAAATATGGGACAGTTTATTTGACTTGTTACCTATTTAGGTTTATTTTTTGAGAAGTACAAAGGGGGAGACCTGGGCCCTTTCCTCAGCTTACCGGGTGGTGGTGGACACCTCGTGGTGTTCCACAGGGATCTTGGTACAGCCTCTCCCAGGAGAGGAGCATGACAGGAGTGTTCCCCTCCACACCAGCTGCCTCTGTGAATGGCGGAAATGCCATAACTTCACCTCTTCCTTCTGCAGTACAACTGTGCACTGTCCCAGGTTGTGTTGGGTTAGGAAGCACAGTCATTGTGCTTTGAGGACCTCTGCACCTAAGTAAGTGTGGGTGCATGGTGGTATGGTAGCGTGATTGTTGGTCATTGATGGGTAAAACCCATCAATGATTTACTGCATGATTACACCACCTGGAAAGGGTGGAAAGACAGGACCTGGACAACGTCACGCAGAACCGTCATCCAGGTCCTGTCCTCCTCCTATCCCCAATACAGGACAATGACATCCTGCAGAAAGGGCCCTAATGCAGGAGTAGCTGAGGCAAGTGGTCTTCCCTAGACCTCTTGCCCAGCTTACCCTTGGTGAGACACCAAGTGTCAGGATTCTCTCCCTGTCTAGCCTCAGCCAGCAAGGGGAGGAGGGAGGTCGGGAATACTTGAAGGTAGAGTCTGAATACACCAAACACAAGGAAAACGCAAGCCAAGCCAGGTCAAGGTCCAGTCACAAGGTTCAGGAGGCAGAGATCTATCCAGAGGGTTTCAGGGAGCAGGAGACATGAAGGTCATGAGGGCTTGCTAGTAATTTGCTGCAAGGAAAGAACAGCCACGCCAGCAGACTTAAATAGCCGCTGTGAACAGGTGCTGCTTGTTATTGTTTCTTCAACCTAGTGCATGCAGCCTCCCTCTGAGCAGCCTGTTTCAGCCTTCTTTGTGATTGAGGGCTGATGGGCACAGGTGGCTGCAACTCCTCTGAATCACTGCTGGTTCCCTCTCCGTCATCAGCTGGCTGGGGCAACTCTGTCTTTGCTTGACCTTCCAGTGTGGGGAATGTTTGCAAGTTGATTTGCTCACTCACTGGCTCAGTTCTTAGCACAATCAGTTGCTCCTGCATCATCTATCACACCAAGGTCCCAAGGTGAAGCCAGGAAGTTGGGTTGCTAACTTGACTGGCCATTTACTGGAAAGCAGGCCCAAGGATTCACCTCCTCCATGTTTCAGGACCAGAAGTGAAGACTAAACCCTAAGGCCAGGATATGTAGGGGCTAGCTCCAGAGGGCCATCCTTTACCAAAAGGATGTCATAGATGTTTACCATACTGCTACTTTCTCCCTCCATTACCTGCCATCTGGAGCCCATTGAAGATGTCACCCTAAAGTCAATTGTCAGTGTAGGTTAGGCAAAAAAAAAATGCTACCCAGCCCCAAAACAACCAGCAAGTTCACACAGTATTAGAGGGTGGGTCACAGCATCACAATGAGAAAAGGAGAAGAGGAAGGGAACAGCTCAAGCTTATAAAACCACCAGCTCCACCCCACTTTCTCTTTGACCAGACACACAGGGCCAGGACACATTAATTGGCCCCTCCTCATGCTAGGCCAGCAAAAGTGTGTCCCCCCTAATGACACAACACAGCTTAATGTGTGGAGGGGGAGGTTGAATTCATTCTTGCCTGTGAGAATGGAATTTAAAAAATATTTATATCTCTAGATGGAGCCACCAATTGTGATGGACACTATAAGGTCTAGTGGAAATATGGTTGATGAGAGTGACATTTTTCTTTGTACAAAAGTGAAAAATCTCTATTTGTGCCGGTGATCAGCAAGACTGGATTTTTAATTTTTACCAAATCAGTATCCCCTTCCCTCATTCTTTTGGATAAGTGCTCACTTCTAAAGATGAGTATACATTGTTCCACAGTTAAAGACACACAGATGCGGCCTAATTGCTTATGATTCCCTAGTGCTCGCCATTCTTCCCATTCGAAGGAAGAACAAACTAACAGTTGTTTGTCCACCTGGTTTATCATTCCCAATCTGAGCAATCAACACAACTGTTACACCTCGTTGTCCAACAGGGTGGCATTTTTGTTGTCATCTTCTTCTTTTCACAGACCAGTGATAACCATTTGAGAAGGCCGTTAGTAGATTTGGAACATGTGTCTGCAATTGCTAGATTTTAATTTGAGCCATGAGAAGCAAAACTCACAGAGATCTGCTTCATTTGCAGTCTTATCCTTCATGCCTCATTATTTTTAAAAGCAAAACTTGCATTGGGTGACTTGTACAATACTTTCTAACCTGATAAAAAATTCCAATGTACAGTAGGGTTAACACTGCGGTTAAAGTTAGGAAATTCCAGTGCCTCCTTATCTAACCTTTCAGAGCAGAGGAACCTAACAACAAGCAATATGTCTCCTTTGCTTCTTGGCATGGCATTGTTGTTGTTGTCATCACAATATATTCCTTTTGATGTAACAAAAAATACTCCAGTGCCAAAAATGAACAGCTCTTTTCTCCCTAGCTCTCACTCTCTTTGTGTGGCAAAATTTTACATGGCAACTGGATGCAAGCTGGAAAGAGTGACTGAAATCCTTATGAATAGAAAAGAAGTTTGTTGGACTTTACCAATTTGTCATTACACACATTTAAAAGTCAAGATATTCAAAAAAATAATTCATTGCAATATTGTAAGATTCGCATGGTGATTAGGGATTTTCTTGTTGTTGTCATGTGCCTTCAAGTCATTTCTTATAGCAACCCTAAGAGGAACCTGTCATGGGATTTTCTTGGCGAGATTTGTTCAGAGGGGTGCCGTTTTCTCCCTTTGAAGATGAGAGAGTAGGACTTGCCCAAGGACACCCCAGTGGGTTTCCATGGCTAAGCAGGGATTCAAACTTTGGTCTCAAGAGCTGTAGTCCAAGACTCAAACCACTACAGACAATGTCTCTGACCAGGGATTATTACTCTTGCATAATTTTGGATGTTGTACAAGAAGGTATACGGTACCTTTTTTGTTTGTCTTAATTAAATCAGACCTTACTTATGATCACCCTATGATCACCCTATGAATGAGAAACCTCCAATGTACCCTGTAATTAACAGCTCTGCTAAGATCTTACCGATTTAGGGCTTGATTGAGACTATCTTTGACTTCCTTGATTGAGACTATCTACTTCTAATGTGGTTCTCCTCTTTTCCTATTCATTTGGTTAAGCATGATTATACTTTTCTAATGAGCCAAGTCATCTTGTGATATGCCCAAGGTATAAAACTCTCAGTAAGGTCATTTTTGGCTTCTGGGAAGAGTTCAGGCTTAATTGGCTCTTTATTGGTCATTTTGGCACTCCGTGATATTTATAGAACTCTCCTCCAGCACCATGTTTAAAATGTCAGGTTTCTTCACTGTTCAGCTTTCAGAACCATGCATGGACCTCAGAAACACCATGATGTGGCTGATCCTGATTTTGGGATTCAACGATATACCTTTAAACTTGAGGGTCTTAAATAGTTCCTTCATAACTGCCCTTCCAAGTCCTAAGGAATTTCTGCACTACACTGTTCTAGTGCTATTATTCCACTTTCAACATCCTATGGAATCCTTGGGTGTGCAGTTTAGGGAAGGGCCTTTGAGAATTCTCAGTCAGAGAGGTCTTTGGCCTTAGTAAACCACAAACCCTAGAATTCCACAGGATGTTGAAAGTGGAATAATAGCACTAGAACAGTGTAGTGTGGAAATGGCTTGAGTCAAGGCATAGAAAATACCCTTCTAGCTACACAATGTCACCTAGATGGCAGCAGGGCACAGCTTCTCCTGACCCAAACAGCCTCACATTGGCCACAGTGTGTCCCAAAAAATCTCTACACCATTGCCTTTTGGGGAGAACTTCTGTGCATTTGCTGAAATCCATGCTCTGCCAGCATCAAACATGATCTCTGGCCATGTTTATAATTCTTCAAGAAGAAACCTTGTACAGTGCCTACACTGTCTGGTTTTGCAAAAATGCCCTTAGAAAACAACTTTTGGGGGACCAAGATGTCCCAGCCAGGTGCGTGCTGATTAGATAGGAATGACAGGACTTGTCATCCCTGTATTAAGCCTTCATTATTTCTCTATTCTCTTGCCAGCTATTTCCCTTTTGAATTCTGTCTTAATTGGGAGAAAGTCTCTCCCCAGAATTAGAGTATGACCACCTTCCAAAACTCTTCAGTTCACTTGATAAATACACTTGCTAAACCACTAAGGACAAGCTTTCTTGCTTTGAAATGGCAAATCTGCCAATTTTGCTGTCTCCCTGTTTCTCATCTCCCTGAATGTTCCATATGATTTTAAAGTCCTCAATAGTAAGGACTTTTTATAGTTGTTCTTCACATGAATATTTGTATGGAGGGATGGCATTCTGTATTACAGTGATGTGTTTGTAATCTAGAGGTATGGGTTTGCAACTGCCCCCCTTTCTGTAAGACTACCTGGTCTTACTGTAAGAATACATATATGCCCTGATCCACCTTAATAGCCAGCAGCAGCATCAGACGAACATGTGCTATTCAGCTGCCAACTGGAATGCAAGGAGGATGGTGTTTTCTTTCCCTTCCCACAAGTGGGCAAGGTTGTTTCAACCAGAGGCAGGAACCCTGTTCCAAGTCCTTGATTGGCAGCTGAATAGATGTGTTTTACCCAATGCAGCTGCTGGCTGTAAAGGTGGGCTGGATCACACCAAGGCCATTTACACACTACACTGTTATAGTGTTATTATTCCACTTTTGTAGTTTACTGAGGCCAAAGAGCTCTCTGGCTGAGAATTCTAAATGCCCCTCCCTAAACTCCAAACCCCACTGTAGGGTGGAATGAGCCAAGAGTTGTTACTTAATTACACATACGTAACTAAACAGCAAACATAAAATACTGGTAGATCTTTTATACATTGTTCCAAGTACATGCCTTTTTGTGTGCATTTTTATCTAATATATCATTTTTTAAAACAACAACATTGCTATCAGACTTGCATGTTTAACTGGTAGATACTTTTCTGTGTGCAGTTTTTTCTTTTTCTTTAAACTGGAGAACTTGATTACAAATTCAAACAGGCACAGATTTAAAAAGATAACTGAGCATCTGTTTATATATTGCATATGTTTTATTTTATTTTATTTGTGCTCTGCTATTCTCCTAACAGTGGACCAAATGTTGCTTACAGTTTGGTTAAAACAGAATGAAGGTAAAGTCTCTTCCACACTATGCAATAGAAAGTATAGAAAATTGCTAAGTTCACATGAAAATGCAAACTGAATGAAGTTCTTCACCAGTCCTACTCTTAGAGTTTTAGAGGATCAGCACTTTTGAGATGTAGCTGTTAAAACAGGTTATACCTTGACGGTCTCAGTTCCTGATAAAGACTAAACCATGTCAATGAGACTAAATCGTAATTGTCATGTCTTTTCAATTACCTGGCTGAACTGATGTTTCTTGATTAACTTCTGATTAAACTGTTTTTCAATAGCAGCTCCTCTTTGCTGCTGTCCACCCATGAAATTGTAATACATGCATTCATGTAGCCATGGGTGCTTCACAGAATTTGCAATAGGCATGTGATTCCCTCCCCTCCACTGTTCTTTTCAAAGAAAGCCAGAGACAGTTTTAGCAATTTTCTTCTTGCTGCAAAAAGCCTTTGAAAACTGTGCTATATTCAAAGGCTACTCATAGATTGGAACAAATTCAATACAAAATTCACCTGTGGTATTTTTGTGCATAAAACAGCAATTTCTGTGCAGGAAACAACATTGTCTGTGCTGCAGAAATATTCTCTCATGTGCAGAAGAAGAGCCATTTCCTGCATGGAAAATGCTGGCAACTGCCTTAGTTAGGTAGCTAAGCAGAGTCTCCCAGGCCAACCTGCAGTGATCTTTGGTGCAAGAAGGAATTGCAACAGGGTTCCTGCTTCTGGATGTTACATTGGAGAGAATTAACAGATACACACACACAAAATTAAACAATCCCATAAACCGTATAAGGCTATTGAAGGAAAAGGCAAGAAAGGTTGGATAGAGAGAGATTTTGAGTGGAGGGGGTGATATTTACCAGTTCTTAAACAGAATATCAAAATGGAGTGGCTCAAACAGAAGGTTGAGGACAACTCAAAGGAATGGTAATCTGAAGTGTGGTGTGATGTCTAACATGCTAGCAAATTACCTGAGCTGGAGCTGAGGGTTTTATACCCTATTTCCTACCCTGAAAGGATGTGTGTTAATTGCTTGCTGACAGAGCAAGCAAAGGGGTCCAGAACAGGCTGATTGTCATAATTTTAGGTGACAAAGCATTGGTGGGAGTCATGATGGTCTCTTAATGTCTTGGTCCGGTAAAGTAAATAGGGAAGGTCTGTGTAGGATATGCCCATAGCAGGGGTGCTTGACTACTTCACTTGGACAGTTTCATCTTCTATCGTATTTAAAAGATGAGTCATTGAAAAGATGATCCCAAATCCAGTAACCTCAGGGATTTCTGTCTAATTCTTTTGAACTTAGGACCAGACCAAGCTGAGGCAGTCCTAATCTAGCACATGCTTGTAGCCAGAGAGCTTCTACCACATGTTTTCCAGTCATAAGTGTCTAGTTTTATAGGACATTCTTGCCAATTTTGCAGTGGGGAGTGGTGTCTAAGGTTTGGTAACAACATTTCTGCACAGAAATACTATATCGAATATGGAGAAAATATTGTTTTCTGCACAGAAAATGGTTTCGTTGGGGAGTTATTCTGAGCACAATTCTCATGTTGTTGTGTTGTGCTAAAAATAGTGGCAGTTCATAACTGATTCATATTCATGATCCTTATGTATTCAATGCTGTAGGGAATACCTATGGATTATAATCTCCCAACTCTGACTAGCAGCTGCTGCAACAAAGTAGGTCTATCCTCCTGTCTATCATGATTCAACAAAGTGATTGAATACTCTTTTAACTTTTAACTGGAGTCATCTCTGTACTTGGTACTGATATACATCGATGAAAAGATCCTACCATCACCCTCCTCTTGCAGGATGCCTTTGAGCTAATAATTTCCCAAATTCCAAGGAGACACTGGCAATGCTGGTGGACCTCAAGGTCTCCCACCTTTTAGGGTAACATCAACGGCCAGTATTCTTTGTCAGCCACTTAGTTAAATACACTTAGCTAAGTAATGTCTCCTGGCCTGAGACACACGCACCTGCCAAATTGATGGAAACTTCATTTACCCATGCTTTGATTGCTCTCTTGGCCAAACTGAATATTGACCATTACATCTTATTCGTTCATTTATTACAGTGATGTCCTACCTGTCCTTTGTTGGCCTGAAGCCAGCATACTTGTAGCCAAAAGAAAAGGAAAAATAATTTCCCAGATGTCTCTCAACAGTTACTCCATTGAAACTAGAGTAATAATGTTGCTCCATTTGTCACCATCGCCTGTCTTTGTGGGAGACCAAGTTAGTGTGTCCAGCTACAGCTGAAGAGAAGAAGGTAAGCATCGGCTGACAGAGGAGTTTGATATAGACGGGATGAGACTTAGCCTGTTTCCGGTTGGATCTATTTCTCTTCTTTCCCTAATAGGACTAGCATTGGGTGGGCTGGTTGAACAACAGGACATATCCTCCCATGGTTGGCAGAGGAACCTACCCTCTTGGTCCAAGAGCTGTCCAGGGGATTGGGTATGTGTCATTTCTCTTGCATCATGGTCGTAATTTACTAGTGCATTCATTCCTTAGAGTCGTCACTGTTGGGAAGGGGTCTTCAGAGACTGGCAGCACTGCTGGTGTCATGCAGATTCAAAAAAAGATACCTTCCCATGCCCTGACTCTTGAGTCCCTATGTGGCAGCCCTAAATACTTTGCATCAGTGATGGCTAGGGCTCCCACATTAGCAGGATGATTAATCTTTTCTTGGTTTTATTTGGAATTTTCAAGGGGCCTATTTTGAGGTTAGGACTCAGAGGTTTGGATAGCATCTTTAGAGCTCATGCTCAAACCCAAAGCAGATTTATTGCCCCACTGATGTGGGAGTCACCACTGACCTGGATCAAGATACACCCCAGCATCAATATTGCCATACATAGCCATACATTATTTTTGCCTGACTGTCCGGGGGGTCTTCTTCAAAAGCCTAATCCTTCTGCAAAAGTTTGGCATGTGGGGTCGGGAGGAGAGACCTGGGTCTGTAACCAGACAGAAGACCTCTTCTGAATTTTTGCTACCTGCCTGAACCTTCTGTTACTCAAAGGCAAATTGCCTAACACATGGCTTCCTTTTACTCAGCATAGCTATCAAGAACTTGGAGAAGTTACTGATTCTATCCTTTCCTCTGAATTTACATAATTCTTTCTTAACTGTCTCTAAGATTGTGGTCACCAACACATCTTGTAGGAGTGAATCTTTAAGGAAGAAAGAGGTTTCTCAGATAAACTGGTCCTGAACTCTTTAGGGCAAGAGTGAGAATCATGGAGCACTTCACACGTTGTTCGACTGCAAGTCCCAATAGCCTTAGCCACCTTGGTATTTGGTGAAGCATGCTGGGAATTTTAGTCTGAGAACATCTAGAGGTCTGTATGATTCCCACCTCTGATTCTGGCCATGTAAAAAACAAGGGTAATTCTTTGAACATGGTTCTGGAACTAAGTGATGGCCAGAATCTTCAGCACTGGAATTACATCTACATAAATAGGGAGATCTAGTAAGTAACCTGGTTGCCAGATTCTGCACTAATTGGAGTTTTCAAACCAAGGCAGTAATGATAATTATGCACTGTGCAAAGGAGTGCTTCCTTTTGTCTGCTGTCAACTGATTTCCAATCGATATCACTAGTTGATTCTGAAGTGGAGTATTATGAGAGAGAAAGGGTTACTCCTTCTGTTTATGGATTCCATATTTAAAAGAAAAGTGTTGATTTGGAATGTAGTTCTGGAAAGAACCAGCAACCTCCCAGTGAAGTCTCTTAGCTTGTGGAGTGTTTGGGTCTGGTGCAATGCGGCTCACCAACCTCTGACAGGTTGTATGCCGTTAAAGCTGGATCACTACCATCCAGCATTCTGCTACTGGTTATGAGGCCCTCTTCTGAATCTTGTCAATGTGGTGGCAGTAGCGGGATAATGGAAAGACAGTGAGCAATAAAAAGGGAGAGAAAAAAATTCTGGGAGCTCAGCCAGCTGCCATGTAGCAATTCAACTCTGTGAATGAACTTTACTAAAAGATTAGAAACACACAGACACACCATGCACTTAATTGAGCATAGCAAGGGAAAGCAAATATCAGGGAGAAATGGGATAAAGTGGGAGACATAAAAGGAAAATAAGAGCAACCAAGTCATGACTGTGTAATTGACAGAGCCGGTGCACACACACAAAAATAGCCAATGAATGTACACATTAATGGGCACAGTAATGAATACGATGGATGGTGGACTAAAAAAGATTAGACTTTTTCATAGGTGGTCAGTTTTGCAAACCAGACAAATAAAGACCCATCAAAAGTCAGGGCTGGGGAGAGGGGCAAGAAGGAAATTATTCATAATTTGGGGCTACTTATCGTGGTTACAGAAAATCTAGCAGCTTCTGTTTTCATATATACGTTCCACCGCTCTCCAGAGTAAAGCTGACCAAATTTCCTGTAATGTCATCACAAAGTCCCTTCCCTCAGTTACTCTGGTGAACAACTCTTGGAGGCTAGGAGGCTCCATTGTGTCCCAAGGAGATCTTGGAGGGCTGCTCCCCACGTTAAATATCACTTTTGCCCCCAAACGCCCATGTGAGCAGTGGACATATCCAGTGGTGGTTATGTTTTGGTTCCCTGGGCCATTTTAACCCCAGGAAAGTCATTTTTTTACAACAGGAAGTGGCCCAGAAGTAACTTCTTGTCCATTTCCTTCTTTTTAAAGCTTTTTCTGAGCTTCAAATGGCAAAAATGTTCCCAGATGATGACGGTGGTGGTGGTGGTGGTGGTGGTGATGACTTGGTGTTCATCTTACATTCTGAGACCCATTATGCACACTTAAACATAACCCAGTTTTAATCTGAAAACACCATTTTAATTTCTGATAACCAAGACCACTAGCAGGTTTCTTCAGGTGTTAGCATTCTTGCAGTACAGATTCCCTGGAGACAGACAGTCAACCTCCTAAAGCCCTTTGTCTGTGTGGACAAGCCTGCTCTAACTTCTTTTTTAATATTTTCCCATTAAAATTACAAAGAAATGTGTGGGTTTTTGGAAATCATTCTCTAAAAAAAAAAAAAAAATGAATCAAATGAAATCTTTACCCATCCATTGCTTCTACTGTGTTGGGTATGGCTCCAAAGAAAGACCAAATAGTTTGGAATTCCAAAACAAAGGACAGAATTTCATTGAGTGGGATTTTGAAAGCCTCTGTGTCTGCTCTTCAGTCTTATTTTGCTTCTGTTCTTGATGTGTTTCAGAATATACACACACATACCATAAATATGGAAACTGGGGAAAAAAATCATGAGCATCAGCAACTCTGGGAGTTTTTTTTTAATTTTTGTTAATTGAGCTAGCTTTCCAGATTGTGCTCTGAATCCCAGCCAGGAGAAGGATTCTACACTCAGATGGTTTCCCATAATATATTGTAGCAGCACTACATTTTGTCCATATGGTTTATTATATTAAAAGCTTATTACACAATCAGTACTGCAGGGAAGTTGCCCTTTGCGTATGTTTACTGTGTACTCGTAAATCCCTGGTGTCCATATGCTCAGCACAGCCTAATGGCTCCAACAACAAACCCATCAAGTAGTGCTGTTTTCCAACAGTGTGTTCACCGAACGACTGTGACAAATGGCATCCGGAAGTCGTCCCCTTCTGGAGGACTCCTTCATTCAAGTGGCTGGTCATTAAGCCCTCTTCTGTGAATTTATTTGACATAAAATATTGCAAATGTCTTCTAGTTTAAGGTTGCCCATTTTTGCCAAGATACTATTTGCATCTGTGTAAATCTACACTTACATAATTACTGGGTCATTGTGCTATACTATTTTCTGCTGAATATCAGCATTGTATAACCAATCGTGTTATCTGTTAATGCACCTGTTTATTGTTCTGTTGGACAAAGTTGAATGCACTTGTGGCTACTTTTGAAATCCCAGTGATATGCCGAAAACATTTATTCATCTCAAAATGCATAAGTGTGTCTCCGTATTCCTGCTGGTGAACCCAACTGGAAAAGACCCATTCAATCAACTGCTAAATGGTGAAGCAATACAAAAAAAATCCAATTATTTCAATGGGTCTGCTTTGTCAGGGCCTAATCAAAGGATTTAGGCACCTGTGAAATGGTTCCATTTGTGGAATTCCACTTACACAACCATGAGCTGAGCATGTACGTTGCACAATGTAAGTCTATAAGGAGACTTCCTCAAGTGGAACCATTTCAAGTGATCGTCGGACCTATTATTAGTCCTGAACAGAGCAGACCCACTGAATCAATTGGATTGGCTTAGGGTTTGACCCACCCCCTGTAGCTGGGAGTAGCCAAAAAGATTCCAGCCATAAGGTTGCACATTCTTGGAGGAGTGTAATTGTTTCTGAATCCTTTCAATTACTGAAACAGTTACACTGTAATCCCTACTGTACTATGGGAAAAAAGACAGGCACAGTAGCAAATACATAATTGGTTGCACAGTATTGGAACTCAGTAGAAGGATAATATAGTGTCATACATGAGCATAGTTTTATGCTGTGCAAGCACAGTGTAGGATCTTGGCCATCCTTAATGTGTGCTGTTCAAAACTAGGAATAGAAAGAACATACAAAAAATTTATCAAAAAATTAGTTTGTTACAGTGGTGGACAACTTTCATGGAAAATAGAAATGCGGGTATACTTACACAAAGATTAAAAGGGAAATCAGATGAAGACATTAACAAAGAGTGGAAGATTGTTACAGATTTGGGTTGGGGGTAGACAGAGGGTAATACATTTTTCATGATAATTATTACACAGTTAATAGTCAATGAAATCTCATGTAACAAGTAAAGTAGAGATATATAGCAGGCCAGAGGACAGGATCAAAATTCAAAATGACCTGGATAGATTGCAGAGCTGGGCCGAGGCTAACAAAATGAAATTCAACAGAGAAGTGTAAGGTCCTACACTTAGGTAGAAAAAATGGAATACAGAGATATAGGATGGGGGACACGTGGCTGGATAGCAGTACGTGTGAAAGGGATCTAGGAGTCTTCATAGACCATAAGCTGAACATGCGTCAGCAGTGTGATGCGGCAGCCAAGAAAGCCAATGCAATTCTCGGCTGCATCAATAGGAGTATGGCGTCTAGATCGGGGGAGGCACTGGTACCACTCTACTCTGCTTTGGTTAGACCTCATCTCGAATACTGTGTCCAGTTCCGGGCACCCCAATTCAAGAAGGATATTGACAAGCTGGAGCAAGTCCAGAGGAGGGCGACCAAAATGGTGAGAGGCCTGGAAGCCATGCCCTATGAGGATAGACTTAGAGAGCTGGGTATGTTTAGTCTGCAGAAGAGAAGGCTAAGAGGGCACATGATAGCCATGTTTAAATATTTGAAGGGATGCCATGTAGAGGAAGGAGAGGGCTTGTTTTCTGCTGCTCCAGAGACCAGGATAAGGAGCAATGGATTCAAGCTGCAGGAAAGGAGATTCCACCTGAACCTCAGGAAGAACTTTCTGACAGTCGGGGCTGTCTGGCAGTGGAATCTGCTGCCTTGGAGTGTGGTGGAGTCTCCTTCCTTGGAGGTTTTTAAGGAGAGGCTGGATGGCCATCTGTCGGGAGTGCTTTGAGGGTGTTCCTGCATGGCAGAATGGGGTTGGACTGGATGGCTCCTGGGGTCTCTTCCAACTCTACATTTCTATGATTCTATGATTCTACAGATTGTTAACATCTTATTGCAATATGTGATATAATAAATAGAGGGAATATTAATAACTGTAATCCAGAAAGGAAAGGAAGATGGAAAAACATTGCATGTAAACATTTCAGAGATAATTGTTTATTTATTGAAATTTGAATAAAATTATTTAAAAAAATTAGTTTGTTGAGTGTTAGGAGACCAGAAGAATCCTGCACCTAAATTTTATTTTTCTGTACAGAAAAGGCTGTAACTGGGGACTTCGGAGGCACAAAGCTTTGTGCAGAAAACAGCTTTTTCTGTGTAGAAAAAAAGACCTTTCTGCACAGAAATTTCTGCACAGAAAAGGATGATTCCTGCTGTAATGGTCCTCTCCCCTGCTCTGGAGTAGGACGAGGGACCTTGAGATCACCTTGCTAACACCATTCACTGATTTAGCCACCATAACTCAGCGTGAAGTTACTGTGAAGTGTGAAGTTATTGAGGCACTTAACTGATACTTTCTCCATCTCTGGCTCTGCACAGACTTTTCCTCCCCCTCCTTTGGTAGATGAGAACCCTGTGTGCATGCGCGGGCACACACCAAGCAAAGGCACATAAAGAGATCATGGAAGAGAACAGATTTTTAAAGAAAAGCTTTTCTTCTAAGCGAGCAATCTACATTATCCAAAGGGTAATTTCTACATGAACTTCAGACACTACTTAGGAGCGGTTACAAAATTACTAACAGCCTGAGACATGTTAAAAGAACACAAGCCCTAATGCAAGCAGTTAAACATCCCTATCCTACTCACAATACATATGGAATTCCGGCTCTTCCTTGTTCATGGGAAACTGGGAGTCTGTACTCCCTTAGTCCAGCCTACTACCAATCTTCCCTAGGTGAAGTAGGCCACTTCAGTCCCAAAGTCTCAGGCCATTTCTGCACTACACTGGTCATTTCCTCACTACACTCTCATAGCGAGATGATTCCGCTTGCAACATTCTACGGAATCTTGGGGTTTGCTGTTTCGGGAGGGGCCGGCGGACCCCTACCGAAACTGCAAAGCCCAGGATTCCATAGGATGTTGCAAGTGGAATCATCGCACTATAACAAGTTAGTGCAGAAATGGCCACTGTTGTAGTGCTACTATTCCACTTTCAACATCCTATGGAATCCTGGGGTTTGCAGTTTAGGGAGGGGCCTTTAGAATTCTCAGCCACACAGCTCTTTGGCCTCAGGAAACTACAAAGCCCAGAATTCTACATGATGTTGAAAGTGAAATAATAGCACCTTAACAGTGTAGTGGGGAAATTACCTCTGTCTCTTTGCCTCCCCTTCTCTGTCTCTGTGCATCTCATGGCACGACAAGGTTTTATAAGTATCTCAAAGCTTGTACACTTCTCCCCAAACTGGTAATCCTCATTGGGAAATTGTCTCTCATGATCTGTGCATGCCCTTCCATGATGTTGATCCCAATCAATCTACACCTCATTAACCCTTTGTTTATCTGGACGAGAGACTATACCCCTCAGTTTTGTTGGCCTGATAATGGGAGAGCTCATTATCACACCTGTACAGAAAGGCCTCTTTTCTGTGCAAAGGAACCACAAAGGCAAGTTTGCATAAAGTAAGCCCCAAGTTGCAAATAGCCTTCAAACACTTTAGTTGATAAAAGATTTTCTCACTGGTGGGAAGAAATTGCTGAAATTATTCATTGCTTTGAGAAGAAAATTAATGAAGGATTACATTCCTATTTGCAGCCTTTTCAGGTACAGAGGAATCAAAGCTGCAGTCTGGTGTCAGAAGAGATCCCACAGCAAACCAGTTATGTCTCCTTCAGCCAGGACAATGGGAGAAGAAGAAGGCACATTGGCAGACACACCTGTGTCTGCAAAACATTGATATTAGGCAGAAAGGTTTTGCAGTGCAACCACTGATCATGGAAATACAAACACACAATCTTGTCCAGTGTTTAAGTCAACATAGCACAGAATACAAGAAAGAGGAAAAAGAGTGTAACACATATATATGCGTGTGCGTGCATTTATGCCTACGTGTCTAACAGCAAGCATGTGCATGTCAGTAACAATGCATCTCAAAACACAGTATACTTCAAAGACAGGGGCTCAAAACCTGTTGGTCAGTCCCAATTAGAGTAAACCCATTGAATTAATTGTTGATTGGGGAGTACAAGCATAGGTAAATCCTGCCGATTCAACTGGTATGCTATTGCTGGAATGAACAGTGGGCTTCAAGCCGGTGTGTGTACTGAATCTGAAATATTTTGTCAAGATATTCATATTTTTATATACGGAACTCAGACGTGTTGCTGTAGCATTTTAACATTTCTCTCGTGTGTGTCTGTGTGTGTGTCTATACACTTACACTAATAACATTTTGCATATTTGTTTAAGATATTTTTATACTGCCCTTCAATAGAGAAATTCCCGAGGCAATTTACTCTTCAAAAATAAATAGAAAGCAACTAAAACACAAATAAAACCCAACCCAATCAATCTATAAAACTGGCATGATGTTAAAAGCCCAATGAAAGCACTCAGCTGGACTAATATTTTGAATTATAGGCCAAGGAAAATGTAAAAGTCATTGCTTGAAACTGAAAGGACATTTAGGCCATTTCCACACGGGCTTAAAGAAATGGTGCAGAGCATCCTCTAGGGAGGACATCTGCACCTGGGAGCGGACTGGGTCAGACCTACTTAGTGTAGGTCTGACCCAGACTGCTTGAAACGGGTCTTTCAAAAGCACGGAGCATGCCACTCCATGCCCGCGCTGTGGTGCAGATTTGGGCTGGTGAGCTTCTGCAGTTGGTGGAGAGCCTTGACCAAATGAAAGCTGCCATTTTTGTCCCCGGAGCAGTGTGGAACAGCAGCCATGCACTGCTCTGGACCAGCCTGGACCCAAGCATGGAGCCAACAAGTCCGGTAAGAACCAGCACAGGGCAATTTCCTCACCCTGTGCAGAAATGGTCTTAGATCACCCGTGGATAAACATGCTGGGAAAAAGAATCCCCAGACTTGGGTATCAATACTGAAAAGCCTCCTCTGGGAAGAATCATGGCTATACAAAAAATGTTCTTGGGCACTGTGAGTGATGCAATAGAGAGAATGTTTAGGAAAAATGGTTTGCCAGCAATTGTCTTAGCAGAGCAGGCTAGGGCAGGGCTACCCCACAGTTCCCCCAGGCACTGGCTGAAAACCTTCCCTGGAAAGACTTTTAGGAAAGAAAGAAGCAATGGCGGCCAATGGGCATAAATGCAGCACATGGAGGGGGAAAAAATAATGTTTTCTGCATCAGATATACTGCTGTAGGGAAGCTATACTGATCCAGATGAAGCTCAGTAAACTGGAGAGCTTCAACAGATGTTTTGTTGGCTGGGGACCTCCCTCTGCCACATCCACCTCAGCTTTTGGAAAAGAATTGTTCCAGAATCTCTGTCTACATCTCTTTGAGGAATCTTACTATGAAGATCAACACCCTTCGTCTGCCATTGAGGTACTGTTGGCTGTGATCATCGTCAAGAAACTGAGGAATTCAACCATCCTCAAAGATGTTTTGAGGAGAAGAAGAGAGTAGAATTTGCAGGGTGTCCCCCTGCCATTGACAGGAAAATTGAAGCCCCTAGACTAACCAGGCATGATATAAACACGAGGTCTGAATTCCTGTTTGTGAGTCTCAACAGAAGTAGACCCAATAAATCAATGGTTGAGTAATGAATCAACATGTAAACTTTCACTCCTGGAATGCAAACTATATACACCCTGCAGACAGCCCTGAAATGGAACGTTGAGATGAACCTCTTATAACCTAGGCTAAAATGAGTTTCATGATAGCTGGATAGCAGTATGTGTGAAAGGGATCTAGGAATCTTAATAGACCATAAGCTGAACATGAGTCAGCAGTGTGATGCAGCAGCTAAGAAAGCCAATGCAATTCTCGGCTGCATCCATAGGGGTATGGTGTCTAGATCGAGGGAGGCACTGGTACCACTCTACTCTGCTTTGGTTAGACCTCATCTTGAATACTGTGTCCAGTTCTGGGCACCCCAATTCAAGAAGGACATGGTCAAGCTGGAGCAAGTCCAGAGGAGGGCGACCAAAATGGTGACAGCCCTGGAAGCCATGAAGCCCTATGAGGATAGACTTAGAGAGCTGGGTATGTTTAGTCTGCAGAAGAGAAGATTAAGAGGGGACATGATAACCATGTTTAAATATTTGAAGGGATGCCATGTAGAGGAAGGAGAGGGCTTGTTTTCTGCTGCTCCAGAGACCAGGGCCCTTTTCACATGTGTGTTTTTTTTTTTGCGCGAGTGCCCCTTGAGCGCCGCACAAATGGGAGTGCCGCTGCGCACGATGCACTCCCACTTGCGGGGCGCTCACGAGGCTGAAGCGGGGCCCAGGCGTATTTTTTGATTTTCAGCTTGAAGCCGAAAATAGCCCACGCTCGCGCAACGCTCGCACCGCCCTCGCGCACTTACCTACCATGCGGTGCGTCAGCAAGCCGGGCAGGAAGCGCTTCCTTCCTCCAAAACAGCCTATAGCTCCCACAGTGCCCTGCGGAAAGAAGGGGCAGGGCGCTCGTGCAACGGTCAAGTCATCACAAAGTACCCTGTGGAAGGAAGGAGGGGAAGCAGCAGCGTCACGAAGGAGGCTTCTCATGCGAGACACCCTCCCTTGTCGCAGAAAAAGGTAAGATGCAAAAAGGGCCCAGGACAAGGAGCAATGGACTCAAGCTGCAGGAAAGGAGATTCCACCTGAACCTCAGGAAGAACTTGCTGATGGTCAGAGCTGTCCAGCAGTGGAATCTGCTGCCTTGGAGTGTGGTGGAGTCTCCTCCTTCTTTGGAGGATTTCAAGCAGAGGCTGGAGGGTCATCTGTCGGGAGTCCTTTGAGGGTGTTCCTGTATGGCAGGGGGTTGGACTGGATGGCCCCTGGAGTCTCTTCCAAGTCTACATTTCTATGATTCTATGATTCCATGATATACCCTTAGTGAGAACATGTCAACATTTCAGGATGGGTCTGTCCAGCAGCAGCTGGTGGCTTATCATGTCAGTGGGATGACAATATAGCTCCAGGTTTTAGTTCAGACTTCAAAAGAGCCATCCAATGTTCTAAACTGAATCTGGGTATAGGGTTCAGTGCCTTGGATAGTCCCTATAAGTTTGAACAGCAAAAAATTCAATATCTCTCCATCATGGAAGCCATCAGCCACCACTGGGCCTGTTTTCTACCACCTCCTTTGCATCCTTTGTTTGAACAGATTTATTCTCCTGTTGAAGCACTAAATATTCTTAAAACCTTTCATACCTTCCTCTCTTGCACATAATTCCACCTTCTATAGTCCCAAATTTACTCGACAGATATAAGGGTATTTTCATTTGAGGACGGATTATGAAAGACACACTCCAACAGCAGTCCTAACGTATTTGGAGAAGCCATTATCTGAAGGAACAGCTAAGCTTAATAAAAGAGAAAAAAAAAAGGAGGGGGAGAGAAAACCTCCAGGAAATAAAAGCGTTCATGGTGTATTTAACAATGATCCAGCCTCCGGTGTAAGTAAAGAGCAAGGCAATTAATAAGGTATATTTAGCATACGGGAAAAGGAACACGGGTACCCAGGTGAATTGGTAGAGCAATTTAAATAACATTTATCTTCAAGATCATTCTTGCTGTGACTAGTTCAACTGGAACCTGTGATGCTGTACAAATCCAACTTTTTCCTTTTGATATTTCCCCCCCTAAAATGTGCAGAATATCTCGACATGGCAGGGATGTCATTGTCCTATCCTGTTCTGATCAGGCTGTAAGTCTGTTGAGCATTAAGGCAAATCTTCATGACTTTCAGCTGGGGTTATGTAAAAGCACACAATTAACTGCAGGTAGAAGGGCAGGAGCATAAGTTACCTATAAATGAAGCAGGCTCAGCTTTATGCTTCATGACATGGGAAAACTCTTAAGGTAAACAGGTATTGCTCTTAGCCCTGACAAGATGTAATAGCTAGAACCCCTGCTGGTGCTTTAAGTGTGCATAAGTTTAAGGAGCTGATCATTTTTTTTGGTGTTCAATGTCCATATTTGGTTGCAGAAGCAGAGTTGCGCATGAGGTGTCATTGCACATGCACATTGGACATTTGCACATGCAGATACACATGCATGTTTGGTTGTGCATTATCACAATGCACAATTGCACTTAAAGAGGCAATGTGGTGCAGCTGTCACATAACTCCATAGACAAAGGGCCATTCTGCCCTACACTGTTATAGTGCTATTATTTCACTTTCAGCATCCTGTGGAATCCTGGGGTTTGTAGTTTACTGAGGCCAAAGAGCTCTCTGGCAGCGAATTCCAAAGGCGCCTTCCTAAACTGCAAACCCCAGGATTCCACAGGATGTTGGAAGTGGAATAATAGCACTATAACAGTGTGGGGTGGAAATGGAAAAAATTATGCTCCATCCCCTTGGTATGGGATCTTGGCCAAAGGGAAACAGAATGCCACTCCTCAGCCCTGCAAGGAACTGGAAAGGGCTGCATCTTCAAAGCCAGAAGTGGGCAATTTCTGATGTTCTAGGGAAAATCTGTGGCCTCAGGGGTCAACAGTGGGTCACACCAGGTGCAGAAACACATTGGGTTTTTTTAAACAGAAAAGGATGAAAGTCTACTTCTGCTAGTTTCTTCCTCCTTCCCCTCACCTCCCACCTCCCTCTCCCCCCTCCTCTCTTTTCTTTTGTATGTCTTAAGCTCTATTTAAAGCAAGCGCTAGAGTAGGAAATGCCAAAAAAATATTTCTGCTGGGGTTATGTTAAGGATGGGAGGACAGGTCACAGAAAACATCCATAAAGGGTGCGTATGCAAATCATGGATCATACTTTGTCAATCCTGCTTTTAAGCCTTTTATGTGACTTCCCCAAAAATGTCCTCTAGCTGCATCTTCATCAGGTTCCTCTTGGGACTTCTCAGGGAAAACTGAATGTTTTGGGAAACCCGATTCAGACACCAAACAATTGGAGCTGTTCCTCACACCCTGTTAGGACCCTGCTAACTTGTCTTTTAACCCTTTTTTTTTTTTCAGGTAGTGATTAGAACCCTTTTGGTATCAGGTACATGTGTAAGTTCCCTTGTCCTGTGTGAGCATATGCTTGAGCAACCAACGTATCAAGTTCATGGTTCCACTAGTATAACCATTTTATTTCTTGTTTCATATTCTTGGATGATGAATAACTATTTCCCAAAACATTCAGTGTTCCACTTTATTCACTAGGACTGCAGAGACACATCATGCACATTCCCCACTACACAAGGGCACAGGCAATAACCAAACACATTGGCAGATATACAATGGGTTGCACAGCATCAGTGTTCAGCAGAAGGATGTACAGTGCAACCACTGTGTAACTATGCGAGTGTAGATTTACACTATGCAATGTAGAATTCTGGCACAATCATAACAAGCCAGAATCCTCTTGTAGTGTTATACTGTTAGAACTCCCAGTAGTACTGCTGGTTATGTTTTATCTGAATTTACATATGGAGGTATCGACCAGCTTAGTACACAAGCAATTCCCTGATAGTCCTACAGCTGGTATGTCTTCTGGTTGCTGCTTGGGTAGAGTTCTGATCCTTTTCATGATCACCTCATTGCTTACATGCTAGGAAATTAAGGGATGAGATAATTAACTTTGCCTGTCACCTAGGCCTTATGACCCATGTGAACAAGCCTGGAAATCTTCTCCCCACCAATAGGTATTTAATGGTGCTCACTGTTACTCCATTTCAATTCTTCTCTTGGCGGTCAGGTGATCACCTAATTGAAAACCTATGCCAATTTCTCACTAGCCTCACATATCCAACGCAGGCCACAATCTCCTGGAAAGGGAGGGGAAAGTCCACATCTAGCCCCAAATCATGATAAGCCATAACCTGCACTGGTCTATAATGTGGGTGAGTGGGTTAAGCAAGTACCACAGAGAGAGAGCAAGAGGAAAAGCCAGCTTATAAAGTCCACAGGCTCCACCTTCTGCATTTCCCCATCTTGGTGCTCCAACCCTGGGATGCAAGCTGCTTTCCACCTGTGGTCTCTATCTGATTGAAGCTAGAAAAGCTCCTTTCCTACAGCCAGGCTTCACTGAGTGGCAACAAGACAGAATTCTTTCTGCACTCCCAGGTGTTTACACCAGCACAGCATAACACTTCGTCAGCGCTCAATGGATTTCTAGCCCATGGCTTCCATTTTGTTTTGTGTCAATCACACATTCAGCACAGTTTCGACAATTGGTACTACACATCAATGAAAATGAGACAGAGGACCCATCCTCAGGGTAGGAAGCTAAATGGATAAGATTCAGAAGGGAAAAGGAATGGATAGGAAAGCCAGAAGAGAGAGATCAGTTTGGTAATGCAGAACAAAACAGTGACCTGGAAACAGAACAAAGGAACAGAAGAAAATCTATGTTGAAGTATATCCAAGAAGTAAACAATGTTACCCCAAAAAGTGGGTGACTCAGGTGTCCTTGCACAGTGCAAATGATTCCATGGAAAGATGGGGAATTATTAGCTCAAAAGGGAGGTTTGTAAGTGGGGGGTTAAATTCTGGGATCTGTTCACCTTTGTATACTGGTACTAATGCAGGGTCACCAGTTGGAAGTTAAAAGAAGTTATTGGCAGGGGCAGGGGGGATCACAAACTCATACAAGACTCAAGAAGTCTCACAACCAAACAAGGCTAACTGAAATAAAGGAAGGAAAATTGGATAGTGAGGACTTAGGATGAAGTGGGCAATATTTACCTCTCTCTCCTGAAGAGAAGAGACGAAGCGATGCGGCTCAGACTAGGAGTCCGAGGATAGCACAAGAACAGGAACCTGAGCAGCAGAGTGACAACCTATGTCCAGTGTCCTATAAGTTGTCTGGCTCAGAGTCAGGGTTTAAATGCACTTTTTCTGCCCTGAAGGTGAAGGTGTTATTGGCTCTCTGGAAGAGCAAACAACAGGGTCTGGAAAGGTAATGGTCTTAGCATTATGTGACAAAGCACTGATGGGAATTGTGATAGCTTCTGAATGTCTGGGCAGGTAAGGAAATGAAAGGGGAAGTTCAGCAGGAAGGAGGTTATAGGATGTTGGCCATTGTGGTTTTGCCTGGGATTTTCAGTGGCTATTGTTTTCTAGGTTTGGGCTATTGAGAGGACCATCTTCTCTGACTAATCCTCAGCGAACCTATGACCCAGCCATGCCTTGA
This sequence comes from Ctenosaura bakeri, assembly GCA_948474755.1. Taxonomy (NCBI): domain Eukaryota; kingdom Metazoa; phylum Chordata; class Lepidosauria; order Squamata; family Iguanidae; genus Ctenosaura; species Ctenosaura bakeri. The sequence continues at coordinate 12,007 of CAOLHI010002428.1, read as the reverse complement.
GGTTCCTTCTGAGCTACTTTTGCGTGTGTTTAGCCAGTCCTCTTTGCCAGCATAGCTTTTCAGCCACAACAGTCTATCATTTATACTTTTTGTGCCAATTAAATACTGTTCCTTGCCAATCATATCATTGAATAGGGCTGTACAGCATGGTAGCAACAGTATATCATTCTGTTCCCACAGTGGTCCATCAATTGTTATGAGACCTCCAAATAGTGCATGTGTGTAACAGTCCTCTACTGCTTATGTTTATTAGCAACGTACATTCAAAAAACATGCTACTTCTAATACAGAAAATAAATTGTGGTCATAATGATAAGTTCCTACCTTTAAAGCTGTCCAAGTTTGCAGCCATCACATGGCAATGAATTTCACAGTACAAATATGCACCACACGGTCTTTTTTTTTTTTTTTTTTTTCTCCTGACTTTTCCACCATTTGGTGCTAGTGGACAGCTCTGGGTTCTATTAGTATTACAGGCAGGAACGAAACAAAACAACTCTCTGACCATATTTTTTCCCAAATCGTGCATAATGTTATACACCTTTATCATATCTCCTGCTGCTCATCTTTTTTAATATGCTGTAAAGCTCCAAATGTTATAACCATTCTCTGTCCTCTTTTGATCATATTGATTGTTCCCATTCACCTTTGCCAGCTCTACAATATCCTTTTTGAAGTGCGGAAACCAGAATGGTACACAGTGTTCTGAGCGTGGTCACACCATCACTTCGTATGAAGGCATTATGATATTGGCAGCGTTATTTTCAGTTTCTTTCTTAATGATCTCCAACATGGAATTTGTCTTTTTAACATTGGCTGCACACTGGGTGAACACATTGAGCTAATCCACATAACCCCAAGATGGTGAGTCACCATAAGCTCATATTTTGTCAGTGCAAATGTGATTAGACTTTCTTATAACTCTGATGTGCATCACTTTTTTTGCTTTTGTATACTGAACCTTGTTAGTCATTGCGATACCAGTACTCCAAATTTTGGAAAGCTCCCTTCAAGGATCTTTACTATCCCTGTTCATGTGTGTATGTGCCTTCCATTCACCTGTCGACTTATGATGACCCCATGAATTTCATAGAGGTTTCTTAGGTAAGGAACACTCAGAGATGATTTTGCCAGTCCTTTCATCTGAAATATAGCCTACTCATTGGTATTCATTGGTGGCTTCCCATTCAAATACCAACCATAGTTGGCCTTGTTTATCTTCCAAGATCAAATGGTATATGGTGCTTTTAGGATATTTAGACTCTCAGCAGCCTAAATAAACTGATGCACCCTAAATAAACTGATATTTGGCCAACTTCCTGCCAATTCCGGATCATTTATGAACAACTGAAAACTGAAAGTGCCAATGTTCTCATCCTTCTGCTACTGGAAGAGTCTAATATTTCCTGTTCTCCACTTTCTGTTCTGTTCTCTACTTCCTATTCTTTACTATATAATAGGGTTGCTGTAAGTTAGGCCTTTTCCACACTGGGTTTTTGAGACGGTGCAGTCCGTCCTCCAAGGAGGAGGTCTGCACCTCGGACCAGACTGGGTTGGACCTATTTAAGGCAGATCCGTACCTCAGTCCGGTCCGGAACGCCCCCAAGTGGTCCTCCAGCATACTTATGAAAGATCTGATTTTTCCGGTCTTTCAAAAGCAAGCAGCGTGTCACTGCGAGCCTAATCCCTTATGAAGATTCGCAGGCTCGCACCAATGCGAGCCTGCAATCTGCCTGGGGGCGGACTTTAGGTTGTTGAGCTTTAGCAGTTGGTCGAGACCCTTGATCAACTGGAAGCCACCATTTGGGATGCCAGATCAGTGTGTATTGTCGAGCACACACTGTTCTGGAGTGCCGTGGACCAGACCAGGGAACTGAAAGGTCCAGTGAGTAGCGGTGCTGGGTGATTCCCTTGTCTGGTGTGGAAAAGGCCTTAGTCATCTTGAAGGCATGTAATAATAACATAAAATGGCAGCAAATTGTGATTTTATTTATGATGCTTGTTGCTTTGTTACTGTGTTTTTCCACCGTACCACCTGCCTCTGAATAGATCTTTCCAAGAAAAGCTTAGTAGAGGGACACCATAAATCAAAGTCACATAACTGGGACCTATTTTGTACAAAATTTGCATGTGGCTGATCTGCATAGAAAATAGCATTTCTGTGCAGAAAACCACTTTCTATGTGCAGAAAGTAATATCCATGCTGAGACAAATTATTTTCTGCACAGAGGCTTTTTCCTGTACAGAAAATTCTGAGCAAAGCAACCACATGCAAATTTTGCACAGCATAAATACTCAATTGTGGATAGGTTTCAAAAAAAAAAAAAAAAAAGGCATGGTTTTGAAGACTTTCTCACAGCAGGAGAAAAATGGCTTAGAATAACTTATTGCTCCCTTTCAGAAGAAAATTAATGAAGAATTCCAGCACTATTTAAATGTAAGATTAAAATCCAGAATGGATTCATTCCCTTGCCCCACTGATGTGGACACAACCAGCTGTTGCTCAAGCTCTTGTGTTGCCCTCAGGCACCAAATGGGAAACCTTAATCACTTTTTCAGTTTCTGCTTATTTTTCTGTTGCCCTAAAAATAAAACGAAATAAAATCCCCATGATAGAGTGAATAGTCTTTAAAGATAATAGCCAAGTGATGGGGAATGATTCTCACCCTGACCTTCTCTATAACCCATTCTGCTGTTTTCTGAATCTGCTACAGGGACGCAGGGAGTTCTCCATCTCAGCGTGATTAAAAACCGGCCTATTTGCAGCTGGTAATAAAATCCTCTATGCTTGAGCTTTATTGCAACCTTACCAAATGGAAAGAAGATGGTGAAGAGATTTAGGAGAGGGGGAAAAAGGAAGAAGGAGAGAAAAAAGACCTGAACTCAGCAAAATCTTCATGCAAATGAGCAGCTAAAACTTCAGAGACTTGACATTATGGTCCTAGAAGCAAAATGTATGAGAGCCATTGTCAAGAGTTAAGGGTATTTTTCCCTCCATGAAAGAAAGTGAAATTTAGAAATGAATTGCTTTGTGATGCTCTATTAGGTATCATTATTGCTCTGCAATTTACAAGCATTTCTGTTTTGTTTTGAGGATTGTTTTGGAAGGAAAAAGACACCAAGTCTTTCTATGTTCAGTACATAGCTCATGTCCATTCCAAACTCTCAGCCAAAATGCTTAGCCAAGATCCTACTGCGCAGTGTATATCTATACTGGCATAGTTAAGTAGTGGTTATGCTATGCCACCCTGCTACTGAATACTACAATTGTGCAATCTATGCACTTGCTCCTTCTCCAAGGCTAAAAATCAGGTAGGAGTAAGTAATAAGAAATAAGAAACCACTCTGAGAAGACTAGAGAAGATGTGGCTCTTCAAATATTTATGGATCTCAACTCCCATCATCCCTCATTCTTGACTATGCTATTTAGGGCTGATGGAGGCTGCAGTACAAGAGCATTGGGAAGGCTAAATCCCATCACTGTTGTTGTTGTTATGTGCCTTTGAGTCATTTACAACTTACGACAACCCTAAGGTGAACCTACCATTATGCTTTCTTGGCAAGATTTCTTCAAAGGGAGCTTGTCATTGCCTACCCCTGAAGCTGAGAGAGCATAACACGCCCAAGATCTCTCAGTGGGTTTCAATGACTGAGCAGGGATTCAAACCCTAGTCTTTAGGGTCATAGTTCAGCACTCAAACCACTACCCCACACTGGCTCTCCATTGGTGTCAAACATGTGTGCAATTGACATATACAGTTCCTAGTTATGCCAAGAGCATTCCACAAGTTAACAATTTCAACTGGGCCCAAATTCTAATGCTAGTCTAAACTCAAATAGAACCATTGAATCCATTGTGTTGATCTACAAATTGACTCACCACTCAACAAGTGATTGAATGAGTCTACTCCAGTTGGGACTGATCAACAGCCATGTAGATGTACTTATTTGGGCTGAGATGCTAAGGCACAATGTTTATAAATGCATTCCATGTGCCACTTCATTTCCAGTGATGGCAGAAACAGCCACTGTGAATTCCACATTGCATGATCAGAAAAGAAGCAGGGGCATTCAGAGACACCTAGCCAGTTTAACAATGTGGGTCTTCAGGGTGATAAGACATAACCACAATGCAGTTAGATGAATATGGCTTTACACTATGCAATTACAAAGTGGTATTTCAGCCCAACTGTTTCCCAACCCTGCATGATAGTGAAAAGGGGCCAACATAAGGAATGGCACTTCCTTTTGTCTCTCTGAGAGATGAAACACCCCAGAAGAATATGCGCTTCATTGTCGTGGAGCAGGAACAAAATGTCTTATTTCCCTTGGTTGGTGAGTTACGTTTGCATAACCAAGAGTTATGAAAGCATAAGTGCTTTTTCGCACAAGGAGGTATCAAGTGTGTCCTTGTGCAATGCTTTCCATAGTTGTACAACGGCAGCCAAGCAGCACCCAGCGTTACCTCTATCCCTGATCCCATGGCCATTGATTGGCCACAGTGAATGCTGGAAAAACTCCCTGTTGCCCATCTGGTCACTATTGCCTTCCTGGGAATCCAGCATAAATATGCTGATGGAGCTTTACACTCCACAGTTTTGTCAAAACAGATTTTAGCCATTATCTAGAATGATACCAAATCTTGAACAGACTTTCCAAGCGAAACGCAGCTGGTGTTGACCTTGCTTTCTCTGCAGCATCAAATCAAAACTCTCCTTTTTGAACAGGGATTTCAGGCTTCATATGTATTGATGAATTGTATCAAATGCTTGGAAGGTGTGTATGCTTCTTCTTTTGAAATTTTGATGTAGGTATTATATTGTCTTTGTCTTTCCTGACATTAGATTAATGACCCTAAGGTCCCTTGTGGATGACAGGCAATTTGCAAATAAATAGGTAAAGAAATAAAGGTTCCCAAGACATGAGAAAAATGTCACCATTAAGAGAGAAAGAGAGAGAGCAGAAAACTTCCAAACTCTAGCATGCTGAGATGGTAAAAGGAAGTGTTCAGTATTCTAACACCTCATTCTGCTGTGTTTATAGATCAAGCTTATGTCATAAGCTTAAAATTTCCTACCTCTAAGCCTGCCAAATAAACAGAAGACAGATAATCTATAGGACACCATCACCCTAGACAGAGTTTGGAAAATATAATTTTTGGACTACAGCTTCCTGCTATCCCCGGCCAGCATGGACACTAGCTATGATGAAAGGGAGAAAAGCAGGCTATAAATAAAGTGATGGATGGATTGATGGATTCTGGGAAGTATAATAAGTTTTCCCTGCTCTGGTCCTGGAAAGAACGAGTGAGAATCCAAAATCACATGGCAGGAATGGCATTTCATGGCATTTCTTCCACTGATGTCCATTATTTTGATTTGTTTCACAGAAGATGCATCCTTGAAACTGACAAGAGGCATCATATTTCATTGTTTAATAAATCAATTGATATACACTTAGAGTTCAGTGGAGTGGGTCACAGGCAGTCCACAATACCCTACCAAACACCCCTGAAACACTCTGATTTTTTTCAAAAAATAGGACTGATTTTTGGGTAGCTCTTTGCTTGAAAATATCCCGAAGTGTCTCTGAACTTTCTGCAAACGTTGTAGTTTACCTCCCCTCCCCCAGAATCTCTAACCTTCTACCAAAAAGCACCCCTAAAAAAGAATAAATGGCAGTGATGCCTTTTACTTCAAGTCTCAAGTCTCGGCCTTCATGTCTTAAGTCGAGTCTCAAATCCTTGCAAGTTACTTTCAAGTCGAGTCAAGACTTTTGTCTGGAAAACAACTTTATTCCCCAACCTATATTCCAGAATTTCTGGGGAGAGTTGAAGAAAGTCAGTTTTAACAGTTTAAGAAGAATCAGCCCTCCTCATTTGGAATTTTGCCATCTGCAGCTTTGCATGCGGGGAATAGGATCCTTCTTTCTCCCTCTTCCCAAAGCTGGAAGCTTTTGTGTCAATGGGTATAAAAGAGTCTGTATCTTCAGAAGTGGGGAATAGGATCCTTCTTTCTCCCCATTACTAAAGCTCAAAAAGCTTTAGAAGGAAGGATCCTGCCTCCTCAAGCCCACAAGTGGATGACATGTCACACACACTCAGCCTCCAGAAAATCCCATGACAGGTTTACCTTAGGGTCACCATAAGTTGAAAATGACTTGAAGGCACACAACAACAAGAACAATATAATAAACTCTAAATGCATATATTTTTTTAAGATCCAGAAATGATAGATAATCTCCCTCCTTGTTCTAACCCACAGTCCTGTCTCTACTAGTTCAAAGGCCACTCTGTCAACTTCACTCTGCCAGTGACAGATCCAAATCCTATCTGCTTCAGACTCTGCCTCTCATACCCTGTTTCCTACACATTCTGTCTGAATCTCCTAGAGGCAGAAATTACTTGAAGGCACACATCAACAAAAACGTACTGATAAAGAGGGTTTGCTGTCCCACTAGGGAAGATCATACAGAAGATCAGACACAGTTTTTGAGAGAAAAAATAGGGCCAATTAATTTATTTTGTTCATTCACTCATTAACTTGAACTGCAAGGGGGAGGGAAACTGGTGTTGGTTTAGCTAAAGCTGAGGGGCCTCTTCTTTGGCCACTCTTGTGCACCCAAAATCCAGGAGCAATTCCTCTGCAGTAGAATGTGTCCACTTGGCATTATTGGCTGGATATCCTGCCTGGAAACTATCACCATCCCTACAAGTTAAAGTGAGGGCATGACCTCCTGGCCCATGCCAACGGAAGTTTCCTCCAACCAAAATGGGTAAGTCCATTTTGACTGATCCCCACTTCACCCAAATGGTGCAAAAGGTTCTCACCAGATTCTCCTCCTCGTCTCCCCAAAAGCTACCAAGTGACTACCTACTAAAATAGCAGCACCCATGCCACTCTCCCAGGTCCCTAAAGATGCAGTTCAGAGAAGGGGAAAAGCAATGAGAAAAGAAGACAAAAAAGTTCAACCCACCTTTATTCAACCAGCTGAAGACTACACTGCACTCAAGGTGAGGGGATGGGCCAAATGTCAAGGTCCAAAGAAGAAGACACAAGGTCAGCACCAGTATAAATGGCATCTTCCATCCCATCCCTACTCTTCTACACCACAGGGCCTAAACAATATGAACCATGACATTGATATTGTCCTTTCTTCTTATGGGGCCCTCCTTGTAGCTGTGCTCACATTGTGCAGAAGCATGGATGGTTTTGTTGTTCGTCCATTGCTGTTGTCTGGCATTCTGTCAGCGTCTATGCACACTTGCATTGGGTCATGCCCACATTCACTTCATGGCTTTATAAGCACTGTTCTACAGGCATAACTGGTACACACGTAGTGGTGGCTTCTTGGATGGTGTGTAACTACTCAGCAATGCTTTTGTTGTATCACTTGACTTGCTGGGAATAATGAAACTGCAGGCAAATTCAAAGACACGCAGCTGGTTGCACAATGTCGGCATTCAGCAGATGGGTGATGGAGTGCAGCCACTGCTTAACTACGTGAGTGTAGATTTATGCTATGCAGGCATGATGTAGGAGCTCAGCTGTTGGCTTTTTGCTCCCCAAGTGTTAAAATTACTTTCTGCTGCTGCAGGATGCCGGGCACCTTCTGCTCTCTGCTTCTCCAGATCTAGCAAAACTATTAAGAGTTTCTTCTGGAATTTGACCAAAGTATTTGTCTCCTTTATAGCAGCTGCCACCCAGAGTATACAACTGGTGCTGAAGCACTTCTGACCTGGCCTCTGCTAGTGAGAGGTGGAATGGTAGCACGTCTCAAAGAGGCAATAACAATACTTTGTTATGTTACAGCTCCAGCAGTTGTTGGAAGTGTTTTAAACGCCATAAATTTCAGATGCCCCAAAAGGACAAGGAATACAGCTTTACAGTCTCCATCTCTGAGGCCTTCACATTGGAAAAAAGTGAGTAGTAGATATTAGAATCTGTTGTTCCTTCGAACCACACAATTATAATTACAGTATTATGACCAAGGGTCTGTTACCACACCATATACCCCCACTCTGTGGGATTAAGGCCACATTGGTTTCATTACTTATGTTCATTATTATTCTCTTATTGTTCCTTGTTGGTGGGACCATCTATTGGGTGCTATCTCCCAGAATGCACCTGGGTTAGACTCCAGGGATTTATTGAAGTCAGCTTTTCCAAGGGTAAGTTTCCAGCTTTCAGGTTCACACTCCTTAGACATATGTGTAATATGTGATGGTCAGTTTATCTATAGCAGGGTGGACAACTGCTGGGATGTAAACCAATGTCTGTGTTTTCCTCCCTGACTATTAAACAGCTGTAGCAGCATTCCATCTTGGATTTGACCATTGCTGGGGAAGGGTTTGGATGTTGTAGATATAGGTGTGCATAACCAGAAATGATGAACGTGCATATCACCATATCACCAACAGGGATCTAGCTAAGGAGCGTTGGAGATTCATGCCTGAAATGTGGTTTGCAGAAATTGGAAGTGGGTTTTCCTCTCTTCTTCTTGCTTTAATGCTTCAAGGTTTCAACGGTTCATGATGATGTTCCGCCCATGATAGAATGTGGTGGGGAATGCAATTGCATCGAGACTGGCTGAAGGTACCCATCCCTTTCTTAAACAGTGCCACAAATGACAAGGGTACTAGTTGGATCTGGACATAGCTTGGGCCTAGAACATTTGAAAGACTGTATATCCCAGTATGAGCCAGCACAAGTTTTCAGATCTTGAGGGGAGGGCTTTCTATCAGCCCCATGGCCATCCCAGGAATGTTCGTTGAGGATATAGGAGAAAGCCTTCACAGTGGCTGCCCCGAGGCTGTGGAACTCCTTTCCACACGAGGTTGGGTTGCTTTCTCCATTCTTTCAACTGGGAGATAAAGATAATTTTATTTAGGCAGGGGTCTTGGTGTCCATCCATGTGGCAGAAGGGTCTTTTAATGGAGTGTCCTGTGTTGTTATCTTTTGGAAGTGTTAAATGTGTTTTAAACTATTTTAATTATGTACCTCTAATATAATTGTTTATTTAATAGCAGTTAAACTTTGGTATAATAAACTTTTAAGTGTCTACATATCCTAAAGCATCAGATCCCATCTGATCTTGGAAGCTAAACGGGTCAACTCTGGCTTGTTCATGGATGGGAGCCCATCAATCAATACCACATGCTATAGGCTATATTTCAGAAGGCAGAACTAGCAAAACCACCTCTGAGTATTCCTTACCTAAAAAAACCCTATGACATTAAAGGGGCTGCCAAAAGTAGGCAGGTGAATTGAAGACACACACACATACACTGTGGTTTTAGCTATGTTTTGTTTTCATTTGTCACAAGCAGTTTGGGGTCCCACATTAGAAGACACACATGATATAAATTAAATAAATAAAATAAATATTAGGTCTGAGAGAGGTGGATCAGTGCAAGCTAACTATCCAAAAGGTGTTGTGATGTATTGCCCATGTCAGTGAGATGAGGTGCACATGCCGAAAAGTCCTCCTCTTTGCCACTATGGATTCGGTAAAAGGGGGAGAAAAGATAAATGAGATTGGAATCTAAGCCATAAGCACTCCATGGAGATCAGACAGGACTGACACTAATGAAAATGAGATTGGATGCAAATGTAGAGAAACTCCGCAGGGGCCGTGCCAGACTGACACTACTGTAAATGGGATAAGATGTAATTCTGGAGTTACACTAACTTGGCTTACTCTAGATTAACATTAATGTTCAGGTTTCAAAATGGATACAAGGGAAAGCAATCTTTGGAGCTGTAACAAAAGATGAACTTTAACTTTCAGACTCATTTTTCATCTATAAATAATGGATGAATTCATCGTCGTCGTCATTGTGGTCATCACTGACTTTTTTTCTAGTTCAAGAGTCAAAGTGGCTTACACTAGATTAAAAAATATATTAAAAATCACCAAAATACGAAAGTCAATTAAATTAAATTTGCAAAAAATAAAGATTTGCCAAATTCACAAGAGATTAAATTTGCAAAAATTAAACTAAACGTCAGCTAAAATATAAACCACTAAACACATACACACATCTGCACAAGAAATATTAAAATCCAGCATATTTTTAAAAGTGGAATGGGCCTTATATAGTCAATCATCAAATACACTTCCATTGACAGTTCGGGTCAGCAGGGAGAGCTACAAAGATGGATGAAGTTTCTCCTTTGTGCTAGTTGAAGGAGATACAACTCAGTTTGCTTTAGGATCTATTCTGACTCCACACTGTACCTTTGCTTCTTCTGTACCTGAAAAGGATGTGAACAGCACAGAAGGCATTCACTATGGCTGAGATCCTACATTGTGGTTGCGTAGTTTAAGTCTGTTTATTACTTAATGTGATGGTTCTGTTGCACCATCATTCCACTGAATACCAACATATGCAACCCTCTGTATATTTGCCAAAGAGCTTTGTGCAATGTTGGAGCTCCCAGAAGATGTTTCTGCAATCCAAGCACCTTTCCACACCACACCGTTATAGCGCTATTATTCCACTTTCAACAATCCATGGAATAATTGGCTTTGTAGTTTACTGAGGCTGAAGAGCTCTCTGGCTAAATCCCCCTCCCTAAGCTGCAAACCCCAGGGTGCCACAAGATGTTGAAAGTGGAATAATAGCACTATAACAGGGTAGTGTGGAAAAGCCACAAGTGAGTAACGTAGTAAACTGACGCCATTGATTATAGCTACCCATCATCCAAGTTACAAGTTATTTAATTTTCCACCTTTCCGTTGGATGGGATATGAGATCGCTTATAGAAAGTTAAAACAGAATGCAGAATATCCCAGCTAGAGTAGTTGCTCTGAATCAACAATGTAATGATGAATCAGCTCTACTCTACTCAGGACTAAGAATAGAACTATGTTACCATGCATACACTTCCATTTCATGGTACAGTCTAACTGGAGAGAAATATAATTTAATTGGTGGAATTGGAAATATTGTTTATATCATTTCTGATATCTCTCTCTCTTTCTCTCTCTCTCTCTCTCTCTCTCTCTCTCTCTCTCTCTCCACACACACACACACACACACTTCTGGCTGAAAGGCCTGTGGAGAGAGACTCTAGCTGGAAGCTGAGTGCTAAGACAGGTAACCTCAGCATGTCCAGATCATAAGTTCAAAAGGGTTAGTTGGGAAAACCCCAGCAATGATGGACTTGCAATAATCCTCTCAATGACCCAACCTTCAAGTACAATAGCACACAAATCTATCTCAATGAAGCAACTGATAGTCATCAATCTGTTGCATTTTCCCATTGAAACTGTCCTTTGTTCCCTCACCTGCCCAGACATTGAGAGACTATCGTAACTCCCATTAGTGCTTCGTCACCTGGAGTTAGTCCATTCCTTTAGTCCATTCCAGAGCCCTTTAGTTTACTCTGCCAGAAACCAATTAACATATTTCCCTCAGTTGCATAGGGGGCATAGAGGACGGTGCGCCCTGGGTGGCATTTTTTTGGGGCACCGCTGCTCCTTGCCTACTTCCCCATTCACTGTGGCCCTGCCTCCACACATTGTAGCTCCTCTCCTGTGTACCGTAGCCATGCCCACACATGTCATAGCTCCTTCCCATGCACTGTACCTCCTCCCCCACATCCATAGCCATGCCCATGTGCTGCCATAGCCATGCCTATGTGCACCATAGACACACACACACCTGCCCCTACCCCACTTGTGCCAAGCTACTCCACTAATTCCCCTTCATAGTGGAAAACAGACTACTTAAATCCTGACTCCAAGTCCGATAATTCATAGTTCTTTGGATGCACATAAGTGTGTCACTCTGTCTGTTTGCTCCTCACCTTTTTTGCCCTGTGCTATCCTCAAAATCTTGTTTGAGCCATCTCGCTTCCATCTTCTGCTCCTGGAATGGTAATTATCCCCTGTTTCACTTCAAAGTATCTTGCTATCCAACCTTTCTCTCCTTTACCTTTGCTAACCTTGTATGGTTCATGAGACTGCTTGATTGCTTGTGTGTGTCTGTGAATTTCCCCAA